>VUQG01024201.1:0-14845 GCA_015106755.1 Etia nguti | reverse complement strand
ACATTTTTTTTCCCCCCCCCCCCCCCCACACACACACACACACACACACACACTATATACAGTATTTCAATTGAGATGGAACCCAGTTATAGTTATCTGTGAAGCCAGATTACAAAAACCACGTGTCTTAACCTAAAGTGTACATGTCCTAAAGACATAAAGGTCTGAATGGTTTATTGTAATTGGTATATAGCTATGCTCCAGGGCTATTGTGACACATCTTTAAGGTCATTTTTTTATTGAGATTTATTCTTTAAGATGCACATAAAACGAGTTTCTAGGACCGTCTTCATTTATGTGTGCAGAATTGTCAAATTATAGCAACATCCTAACTCTAATAGCAATATCCTAACTCCTTAACATCAGTGTTTCCTTAAAAGTCCCTTACAAAGTTGATCCAGGGCACTGCATCAAGAGCACTCCCTTCCTGCTTTAAAGATGAGGCTTAAAACAATCACTTTTCACAAAACTCAGCACATGTGAACTTATATCATCCGTTACTTATGTTTCTATACTCTTCTCTCCTTCATTCTTGGTGTATTTACACATCACTAAATTATCATGAACAACAGAAAAGAAGAATTGAAGGATTTTGAAGATAATTTAACTGGTTGAAATGAGGAGAAGACCTCTAGTGTAACAAAGAGATGAGAGGAACAGAGAAGTTGGAAAAGAAGCATCCAGCAGCTAGGGGAGCAATAATCAGCATGTGATGACCTGCACACCATCTGCCAATCAGGCCGTCACAGGAGAGCCAGCAGATGTCAGGAGTCCAATGAAAACCCTCTATGTGTACGTGAGGGTGAGGAGGAGGTCTTTGCACCCGGTGTCACACTCTGCATGTTGTTTCCAGCAATCGGCACGCTGTGTCCAGTTTTTAGTGCATCTGAATGAACAACTGTCTGACATTTTGGCAAAGCTAACCTGCTAAAAATGTTGGGCACCAGATGAAACGATGATGGTGTTTTGTACTCCAGGTGCATGTTCCTTGTTATTTATTCATTTATTTTTTATACTTGTATTTTTTCATCAGTATAAATAACCCTGTAACACTTGGATTAATAATTTTGCACACAGTTTACTCACACAAACGCACACAATTAATTGTTAAGTTAAATACAATCGGAGGTGTTGGGGTCGGTGATATCAGATTATTAGAACGTGAATTGCTTGTAGAACTTCATTTAAAATACTATAAATTGTGTGTACAAGTCAAAAAAAGGGGGGGCGGGGAGGCAGACCTGAAGTTAGCCTGTGTCTCATAATGGCTGGGAAATGTGACCTCGTTCCACATTCACGTGACCACATTCACTGATAGGGACAAATGAAAGAAGTACCAACAAACTGGACAGGGCGCGTTTACACCGGCTGGTATCAGCCTCAGGACTCACACTGAGGATGATAAGAAGTGTGATGCAGAAGAATAGGTGTGGTGATTTCATTGTCACAAGTTGTGTCTGATGCTTGTAGGCATGAACCTTCTTAATAAATATAGTGGCACATAAAAAATCAGAATTAAATATTCTTTGTTTTGTATTATCTGCAAGATAATTTTGCAATTCACAAAATCATGAACTGTGAATGCGTTTCAATGAAACAATTTACATCTAAATGAGAAAACATAGATCAGTTAATAAGTAGTTACAAAATGCCATCAATACATGTAGATAAGTAGTGCCTCAGTGAGTCCAGACCAGTACCATCACCTGTTGTGGTCTGAATGCTTTTTGAATTTTCTGGTTAGTAGATTTAAATTTAGGGTTTTTAATTAGTTTGATTGCTTTTTGTTTTTTTGTTCTAATATTTATTGATCATATTTAAAAAAAAAAAAAAAACATATGGCCCTAATGTATGGCAGTTTTGCAGTGATTTTGAAATTAAACTGCATTTGAATTTGTCACTTGACTTTCACTTATTTTTCTATGTATATTAATAACCTCTGAAAACATGTGCATGAGATTTTATATCTGTTGATGCCTTATAAGCTGTTCCTGGCATCCCAAATCCACCCCAAGAAAAAACAGAACTCATAATTGTAATATAAAATTTTATATTACTCATTAGATTTTTAGTAAATTAGATTATTTCTTTTATGATTCTTAAAAAAAAAAACTGTGACAGTGGGTGTTAAGTCAACATATGTTGGCTTATTGACTTTTGAAAGTTGGTCTTGGTCATGGCCAATCGCAGGAGCAAGATGACATGACTGTGAAAAAGTAGCCTGCCAGGGCACACTGACATTTCAGTGAATTACTAAGTGGAAACATATCATATCTGCATGAGATAGTTATTTCACTTTTGTCCAATAATTGTTGTTTAAAGCATCTCACCAAAAATTCAATAGTTTGAGTTAAATCACTTATTGAAAACAGTGGACACATAAAACTGCTTCTACAGCATGTTAAAATATTGGTATGTTAATGTTTCTATTCATTCATACATTAAAGTACTTATGAAAATAGCAAAATGCTTAAGATTAGAAAACCGATTGTGTTTAAAATGCGTGAAGTCCTATAGAAGAAAAACATATTCTTGTAATTGGGACATTGGGAAATCTCTGGAAATTTGTGAAAGGCGAGAGCCAGGTCAATACAACTTGTCACATCTGTGATGTTTTCTATTAGTTTATTTACTTTGTCTAATCTGTATGATCAGGGCATGGTAACATCAACACCAAAGACAGCCGGCATTTAGTTAATGATACATTTGATGGGCAACGTCAGCAAAATTCCACTTAAAAAGGACGCCTCTGCTTGCAGATCCTCACATCTACCAGCCATGAGGGTGCTTGTACTAGCTCTTGCTGTGGCCCTCACAGGTGAGTAGGAATTATTATTTACAACTAAATGTTCTGAAATTTAACTTAAAATTCATCTTCTGAAAAAAAACTTTTTAAAGAATTAGATAACAACTAAGAATAAGAACTTCAATAGACTTGCAGCTGAGAAGAATTGCTACTGCCAGTGCTAGCAGTATAATGCTGCCAGAATATAACAATGCTAGTGGCCAAATGTCTTTCCAGTTAAGCACATTCTGGCAATATAGCATAAATTTTATATAATTTAATATCACTCACTATCCCTTTACAAATTCTCTTCCCTATTGTCATTTGTGACACCAAATTAACATTTATTCTTCTCATGTTACAGTGGGGGACCAGTCCAACTTAGGTATGTTGTTGTCCTGTTAAATTAAACACAAAAGGCACCGTCAGTTAATATAGAGACCTTAGAAATGCACCTTTTTTCTTTTTCTGTTATTACAGCCCCAGGATTCGCCTCTGTTAAGACCTACATGTACAAATATGAAGCAGTTCTTATGGGCGGCCTGCCTGAAAAGGGCCTTGCTCGAGCTGGGGTTAAAATCCAGAGCAAAGTTTTGATCAGTGCAACAAGTGCCAACGACTACATTCTGAAGGTACAGACTACTAGGCAGAATTAAAATGAAACATTTGTGAAACAGACAACTTGAAACATAGCTTGTTTCTCTCTCTTTCTCCTATATTTTTTTTAGCTTGTAGACCCTCAGTTGCTGGAGTACAGTGGCATCTGGCCCAAAGATCCTTTCCATCCAGCCTCCAAGCTCACCACAGCCCTGGCTACTCAGCTCTCGACACCGATCAAGTTTGAGTATACAAATGGCGTTGTCGGGAGAGTGTCTGCACCAGCTGGGGTCTCCACGACAGTGCTGAATATCTACAAGGGAATCATCAACCTCCTGCAGCTGAATGTAAAGAAGACACAGAATGTGTACGAGCTGCAAGAGGTACAAAAACTCACTTTCATCAGGTCCTTCATACAAAATGCTTGAACACTGACCGAAAATAACAACAATCTATATTTTGATTGTATTTTGTGATCTAGCCTGGAGCTCACGGTGTGTGCAAGACCAACTATGTCATCAGGGAGGACACGAGGGCCGAACGCATTCATCTGACCAAGACCAAGGACCTGAACCACTGCCAGGAGAAAATCATGAAGGACATCGGCTTGGAACACGCAGAGAAATGCCATGATTGTGAAGCTGTAAGGACATTTTCTAGTTCTTTTCATAATCTCTCATATAGATTTCTTTATGCTGGCAGTTTGAAGATCGTGTTGGTTTTATAATTGCAGAGAGGAAAGAGCCTGAAGGGAACTGCTTCCTATAACTACATCATGAAGCCAGCATCCAGTGGTTCTCTGATTATGGAGGCTGTTGCTAGAGAGGTCATCGAGTTCTCACCTTTCAACATTTTGAATGGCGCTGCTCAGATGGAGTCTAAGTATGTGGTTTAAGCTAAAATAATATGTTTGATTACAGACTTATATTGTGCCACATTGATTGAATGATTATCTCTGCTCACAGGCAAATTCTGACCTTCCTGGATATCGAGAACACCCCCGTGGATCATGCCAGATTCAGCTATGTTCACCGCGGATCCCTGCAGTACGAGCATGGCAGTGAGATTCTCCAGACACCCATCCATCTTCTGAGGGTCACCCATGCCGAGGCTCAGGTACTGCAACATTTCCTTGTAATGAGCCTTTTCTGAATTCACCCTGTATCCACAAACCTTTTCATCTGTACTGTTTGTTTCCTCACAGATTGTCAGCACTCTAAACCACCTGGTAGCCTCCAACGTGGCCAAGGTCCATGAGGATGCCCCTCTGAAGTTTGTTGAGCTCATCCAGGTGATGCGTGTGGCCAGATTTGAGACTATTGAGTCCCTCTGGGCTCAGTTTAAATCTAGACCTGATCACAGGTAAGTGCAGCTCTGATTCAGCAAAGGCCCAAGAAACTAACATGGCATGGATAATGAGATTGTACTCCTCTTCCCCAGGTACTGGTTACTGAATGCTGTCCCCCACATTCGCACTCACGCTGCTCTTAAGTTCCTCATTGAGAAGCTCCTTGCTAATGAGTTAAGTGAGACTGAAGCTGCTATGGCTCTCTTGGAATGTCTGCACTCTGTGACAGCTGACCAGAAAACCATTGAACTTGTCAGAGTAAGTCTTTTTTTTTTTTTTTTTAAAGCTTTCCTATACATTTGCAATGACATGAAATCAGTTTTATATTGTGTTTTCACCACTTTTCAGAGCCTGGCTGAGAACCACAGAGTGAAACATAACGCTGTGCTCAACGAGATTGTGATGCTGGGCTGGGGCATTGTAATTTCCAGATACTGTAAAGCACAGCCATCTTGCTCATCTGATCTTGTGACGGTATGTATTATTTGAACATGTTTTATTCTGCTAAAGTTCAATTTGACACCAGTGACTTTAATGTTTTTACATTCTTGCACAGCCTATACATAGACAAGTTGCGGAGGCTGTTGAAACTGGTGACATCGATCAGCTCACTGTCGCTCTCAAATGCCTGGATAACGCTGGACATCCTGCTAGCCTTAAGACAATCATGAAGTTCCTGCCTGGCTTTGGCAGTGCTGCTGCCAGAGTCCCACTCAAAGTTCATGTTGACGCTGTTCTAGCCCTGAGGAGAATTGCAAAGAGGGAACCCAAGATGGTGAGACTACATTTTCTGATTCCTACCATCAATAACAATAAGTATACTTGAGACCTATTTTGTGTGCGGTGTTCAGTTGGGCCTATAGTATTCGGTCTTTCTCATTAGGTCCAGGAAATAGCTGCTCAGCTGCTCATGGAAAAGCATCTTCATGCAGAACTCCGTATGGTTGCTGCCATGGTGCTCTTTGAGACCAAACTCCCCGTGGGTCTAGCAGCTAGCATTTCCACCGCCTTGATCAAAGAAAAGAACCTGCAGGTCGTTAGCTTTGTCTACTCTTACATGAAGGCCATGGCCAAGACCACATCCCCTGACTACGCTTCTGTGTAAGAACCTAAATGATTTTCATGTTTCTAAGCCGCTTTATATCTATGCATGCTAGTCTATTGAATCTCAAATATCCTCTTGTTCTATTTTAAGTGCTGCAGCATGTAATGTTGCCTTGAGGTTCCTCAACCCCAAATTTGGCAGACTGAACTTCCGCTACAGTCGAGCCTTCCATGTGGATACCTATAACAGTAAGAAGATACCATAATAAATAACTTGCTGTTGCACACCTTAGATTTGTGCATGTGGTGTGATGATGTTTATCCATTTGCTGCACAGATGCCTGGATGATGGGTGCTGCCGCCAGCGCCGTCTTAATTAACGACGCTGCAACCGTGTTACCAAGAATGATTATGGCCAAAGCCCGTACTTACATGGCCGGAGCTTATGTTGATGCTCTTGAGGTAAGATGTTTAAATGTTACAAAGATAACTAAAACAAAGACTCAGCAATGCACTTCAATGACTTCAGGATCTAAACAATACATTTTTTCAGTATCTGCGCTCGAATGCATTCAATAATGTACTTTTTCAGGTTGGAGTGAGGACTGAGGGAATCCAGGAGGCTCTTTTGAAAAGACGACATGAAAATTCTGAGAATGCAGACAGGATCACCAAGATTAAACAAGCCATGAGGGCCGTAAGTTGAACGTGAAAACACTAACTACTCTGGCAAGAGGGGATAGCAAGGGGGCAGGGATAGCTCAGTAGGTAAAGTGTTGTGCCGATGATTGGAAATTCAGGGGTTCGATTCCCCTGAATGGCTACCCTGAGGTACCCCTGAGCAAGGTACCGTCCCTACACGCTGCTCCCCGGGCGCCCAAATGGCAGCCCACTGCTTCACTGAGTGAATGGATTAAATGCAGAGAGGAATTTCCCTACGGGGATCAATAAAGTATACATTATTATTATTAAGAGTCAAAATGGGATTCTGAGGCACATTTTCTTCATGAGAGCTGTTTTTTCTTTTACTTGTTTTTAACTTAATTTATTCCCGTAACAGCTTTCTGAGTGGAGGGCTAATCCTTCAAGCCAGGCTCTGGCCTCTATGTATGTGAAGGTCTTCGGACAAGAAATTGCATTTGCCAACATTGACAAATCCAAGGTTGACAAGCTTATCCAGGTACGCTTTCTCCCACAGCCTCATATAGTTTCTTAGTAATGATGCATTATGTTAAGTAAAAACTAATAAGCAACTTTGTTTTCACAGTTTGCAAGCGGACCTTTGAGAAACATATTCAGAGATGCTGTGAATTCTGTGCTGTCTGGTTACACAACACATTTTGCTAAACCAATGCTGCTCGGTGAGTTCCGTCGCATCCTTCCCACCACTGTTGGTTTGCCCATGGAGATCAGCCTCATTACATCCGCTGTGGTTGCTGCATCTGTTGAAGGTAAGTTTCATTGTACAGTTTACAAGTTTACAGAAGGGAAAAAATATATTCATATTGATATGAAAAATATATTTTTTTTCTTGTGTTCTTTTGCTAGTCCAAGCCACTGTGTCACCACCTCTGCCTGTCAACTACCGTGTTTCCCAGCTTCTGGAGTCCGATATCCAACTGAGGGCTACAGTTGCTCCAAGGTACACGACAGCTTGAGAAGCTTCTTCTCAGAAGTTTAATGAATGAATTCAAAGATCACTCTTAAAGAATAAATATTTTCTGTCTTTATGCAGTGTTGCCATGCAGACCTATGCAGTTATGGGTGTGAACACTGCCTTAATCCAGGCTGCAGTGATGACAAAAGCCAAAGTTTACACAGCTGTTCCTGCACAGATAAAAGCAAGGATTGACATTGTTAAGGGCAACTTGAAGATTGAGTTCCTGTCTCTCCAGGGCATTAACACAATTGCATCTGCACAGTATGCACATGTCTTTGTCACTAATTGCCATGCATTTCAAAAATCTTTGGTCCTTTTTGGCATCTGTTTTTATTAAGGGGGATTTTTTCTCTCATACAGCGCTGAGACAGTTGCCATTGCAAGAAATGTGGAAGACCTCCCAGCCGCAAGAAGCACACCACTGATCTCATCTGAAGCTGCATCACAACTTTCAAAGGCCTCTCTCAACTCAAAGATCTCCAGAATGACATCCTCTGTGACTGGTGGCATGGTAAGTTTGGTTCACTGGCCTCCTATTTTCAACTCAAGCATCTACCCTGTTTGAAATAAACGTGGCGATCTCTGCTATGGTTTTACAGTCTGCATCATCTGAAATCATTCCTGCTGACCTGCCAAGTAAGATTGGGAGGAAAATGAAACTCCCTAAAACCTATAGGAAGAAAATCCGTGCTTCAAGCAGAATGTTAGGATTCAAGGCCTACGCTGAGATTGAATCTCACAATGCCGCCTACATCAGAGACTGCCCTCTCTATGCTCTGATTGGAAAGCATGCTGCTTCTGTTAAGATTGCTCCAGGCAAGTGAAAGTGGTGAACTTGAAGCTTTAACCTAAGTTATTTGCAAAATGTTGTGGAAAAGTCCTGTTTTTCTTTTTAATTATTATTCTTATAATTTATATTTCAGCTTCTGGACCAGTCATTGAGAAGATTGAAGTTGAGATTCAGGTCGGAGATAAAGCAGCAGAAAATATGATTAAAGCGATTGACCTGAGTGAAGAGGAGGAAGCTCTTGAGGATAAGAATGTCCTCTTGAAAATCAAGAAAATACTGGCACCTGGTCTCAAGAACACCACATCATCTTCCTCCAGCTCCTCCAGCTCTTCTTCATCCAGCTCTAGCTCCAGCAAGTCTTCTTCATCCAGCTCCCGCTCCAGCAGCTCCCAGTCATCCAGCTCTCGTTCCCATAGGTCTCGCTCCAGAAAGTCCCAGTCTAGCAGCTCTCAATCAAGCCGCTCTCCCTCAAGCTCTTCCTCCTCCTCTTCCTCCTCTTCATCATCCAGATCTTCTTCCAGGTCATCTTCCAGGTCCTCCTCTCGCTCCAGAAGTAAGATGGCTGACATTGTTGCTCCTATTATCAACACATCCAACAGAGTGAGCAGTTCCTCCAGTCGATCAGCCTCTAACAGCTCCTCCAGCAGTGCTTCATACTTGCTCAGCTCATCTAAAAGAAGAAGCAGAAGCAGCAGCAGCAGCAGCAGCAGTAGCAGTAGCAGCAGCAGCAGCAGTAGCAGCAGCAGGAGTAGCAAGGGCAGCAAGAGTAGCAAGAGCAGCAAGAGCAGCAAGAGTAGCAACAGCAAGTCATCAAGCTCTAGGTCCTCCAGGCGCAGTGCTCAGTCTAAGGTGCATCATCCTCTCTTCGCAGCATGTAAAAATTTGTAGAATTTTATAGAATATGGAGCACTTATTTTACAATTCTTTTCCTATTACAGCAACAACTGCTTGCCTTGAAGTTCAGAAAGAACCATGTCCACAGGGTAATTATTAGGCATCACGTTAAAGCCCCATCACATCTTCTGTTTGAGCAGGCTAAATGTGTGGTTTCTTTGTTTGCAGCACGCCATCTCCACACAGCGTGGCAGCAGTCACAGCAGTGCCCGCAGCTTCGATTCCATCTACAATAAGGTGATCAGTCAAATGAAGATATTTACGGTGTTACGCATTAAACTGCAAATAAACGTAATTATTAATATCAATCTCTGGTTTTCACTTTTAGGCCAAGTACCTCGCTAACACACTCACTCCTGCCATGTCCATTGCAATCCGTGCTGTGAGAGTCGACCACAAGGTCCAGGGATACCAGCTAGCAGTTTACTTGGACAAACAGACCAACAGACTGCAGCTGATGTTTGCCAGAGTCGCTGAGAAGGACAGCTGGAGAATCTGTGCCGACATTGTGCAGCTGAGCTCGCACAAGCTGATGGTAAACATCATGAACTTATGAAGAAGTAACCAACTAAAATTAGGTATGATGCTTAGAATTTAACTCACTGAAATGTATTTTAGGCCAAGATTGCCTGGGGTGCTGAATGCAAGCAATACTCCACTGTGATTGTAGCTGAAACTGGTCTTTTGGGTCATGAGCCAGCAGCCCGCTTGAAGCTGACCTGGGACAAACTGCCAGGAAGCATGAAGCGCTACGCAAAGAGGTAAACTTACGGACATTATTTCAATTCATACATATAATCAGTGCTTTCATCAAAAAGCTTTTGCAGACATTTTGCAGATGGAAGTGCATAGGAATTATATTCTTTAGACATCCTCTCGAACCTGTCATTTGTACTGAAAACTGATAAAAGCTTTATAAAACACTCATTAACCTTTATGCTTGTCTAGAGCGTTGAAATACATTGCCCCTATCGCTCAAGAATATGGAGTAAACTACGCAAAGGCCAAGAATCCTCGTAATCAGATCAAACTGACTGTAGCAGTTGCTACTGAGACAAGCATGAATATTGTGCTGAACACACCAAAGGTACAGTTTTGATGCCCATTCTTCTGTATGCACTGAAAATGTTTGCAATGCACTTTGTCACTCAGAGTGTTTCTAACTACTTTCTAACTGTTTAATATTCCAGGCAATCGCTTACATGCGTGGGGTATGTCTACCTGTTGCTTTACCTATTGGAAACACTGCTGCCGAGCTGCAAGCATCCCGGGACAACTGGGCTGACAAGATTTCCTATTTGGTTACCAAAGCTAACGCAGGTGAAAATATTTTAATGAAACAAAAAACAACAACAACAACAAAAAACAGGCTTTATATTTCTGTGGTCTATCTTTCAGAGGCTAACATATGATTTCCTTTTCGTTCCACTCCAGTTGAATGCTCCTTCATCAACAACACACTGACCACATTTAACAACAGGAAAGCTAGAAATGAGCTGCCACACTCGTGCTACCAGGTCTTGGCTCAGGATTGCACACCAGAACTCAAATTCATGGTTCTGCTGAAGAAAGACCAAATACAGGATCAGAACCAGATCAATGTTAAGATTTCAGACATGTAAGAGCAGCCAGGATTTATGTGAAAAGAAATAATGGTCAGCCTGTAAGCCAATAAAAGTCACATGTATTTGAACTGCTTCTCAACAGCGATGTGGATATGTATCGGAAGAACAACGCTATTGTGGTGATGATTAACGGAGTTGAAATCCCTAACAGCAACCTGCCATACCTGCATCCATCAGGTTTTTGTTTTGTTTTTTAATTTAACAAAAAGAGATTGAACTGCCAGATTATGCCATTTGAAACCATGCTTATACATATTTGCACTTATTTTAGGTAAGATACAGATAAGGCAGTCAAATGAAGGCATTGCTCTCTATGCACCCAGCCATGGTCTTCAGGAGGTCTTCCTTGGCTTCAATGAGCTGAGGGTAATACAATAAATGCTGATAATAAATATATTAAATAAGTATATTTATTATTTTCTGAGGCAATTTCCTATTCGCATACCTGTTTTAATCTACACTGTAGTAATATCTGAATCTTTTTATTTCAGGTTAAAGTTGCAGACTGGATGAAAGGAAAGACTTGCGGAGCCTGTGGAACGGCAAGCGGAAATGTCGGAGATGAGTACCGCACACCCAGTGAACAGGTGGCCAAGGATGCCATCAGCTACGCCCACTCCTGGGTTCTGTCTTCAGAAACCTGCCGTGATCCCTCTGGTAATTCTTGCAATATTTCCTTGACCTTTCTCTAAGAGGACATTGCCAGCAACCAAACTGCAAAATGTCACAACACAAACAATGAATATTTTGCATCAAACATACAATACTTACCTTAACCTTCTACACTCTTCCAGAGTGTTCCATCAAACAGGAATCTGTGAAGCTGGAGAAGCGGGTGATCTTTGAAGGTGTGGAGTCCAAATGCTACTCTGTTGAGCCTGTGCTGCAGTGCCTGCCTGGCTGTATCCCAGTGAGAACCACTACCGTCAACGTTGGCTTTCACTGTCTGCCCAGTGGTGAGTTGCTAGAAAGCCCAGCTTCTTCGGAAAACGTTATCTCTGTTTTGGTATCACGTATAGTCTCCAATCACTTCTCTTTTTTCACTGTTGCAGACACAACTGTGAACCGTTCTGGTCTGAGCAGCTTCTTCGAGAAGAGCATCGACCTGAGGGATACTGCAGAAGCCCACCTGGCCTGTCGCTGCACTCCTCAGTGTGCTTAATCTCATTGCCTTCGGTCACATGACATTTTGTTTTCTGTTTTAAGCAGGTGTTGTTAATTAGCTTTGGCTCAACTTGTAAACTTAAATAAATTGGAAAAGCATGTGAAGCATGAAACTGTTGTGCTCATCTTTCACTATATTTCCTTAAACTTATTCTTTATTCTAATAAAACACAAATAAGATCAACTTAATTTATCCCAAAAGTTAGTTACAGAAACCAAAATTTGAACGAGGTATAAAATACAACATGACAAACAAACATCAGTAAGGTCAAGTCTACTCAAAAGAAGCAAAACTGAATAGAAAAATAAAATAAAATAAAATAAAGGAGCTAAAGAAGTAAAAATCTAAATCAAATGCAATAAAATGTTATGTAAAAAGCTTGATATAATACAGTAAGGAGCTCAAAATATTAAAATCTTAAGGAAATGCAACAAATGTAAAAGAAAAAAAACAAAAAAAAAAACATAATGTCTAAATAAACAGTGACCTGGGGACAGTAGCTTTTTTTTTTTCCAGATTTTGGCCAATGGTCTTCAGATAAGTGGCTTTATGTACCATGTATGCAGGGGCGGATCTAGAGAAATTTTCTTAGGGTGGCATGAGGGTGGCATGGAAATCAAATGGGGTGGCAAAATCAAACCCTTTAAAAAAAAACAACCAAAAAACAAAACATATGTAGGTGTTACATATGGTTAAAATGATTCAAATGCAGTAAGTATACATATGTTTCATATAAATATAGTCTATAACTTAATTATTTTCTGCAGCCCACATAGTTAAACATTCAGTTACATAAAACGTGAATTTTGAGTTTATGTACCGTATAGCCTGTATAATAAATAAATATGTAGCCCAATAAGTATAAAATCCAGAAAGCAACACAACATGGGGCGGTTCATTTACAAACACAAGTCTAACTTAAATTTCACACCGTTTTTTGTTAAAAAAAGAAAAAAAAATCAGATTGTTACATGCTTAAATTTACACAAATTTACACTGTCATGAACAAAAAATTAAACTTTCATGATTTATTGGGTTAACCCTCTGCGGTCCAAAATACAATTGGCCATTTTTGACTACTTTTGATTTTACCTTTGTATTTCACCTTCAAATTGTTTTATTTTATTTTATTTTATTTTTTACCTTGCCTTGCTTGGTAGCATTCTTTTCAGCACAACCTCACGTGTCTGAATTTACAGTTATTTTTTCCATTGACATACTGCATTAACACAACTGATCTGAAATCACACAAAAAACATAAAATCCAAGTAGTAGTTATATTTTTTTACTGTAAAAACCACAGACATGTTTAGTAAATTATTTTCGTAATTTGAAATCCAAATATGAATTTTAAATTTTTTAAACTTATGCTTAAATGTAAACATGTAAATGTAAACAATAAAGTTATATACAACTATTTATCTAAAAATGCAGCCAACGCATCTGGTGTTTTTTTTTTTAATTTTTTTTATTTTCTTACAAACATTTAAAAATACTACTATAACTAAAATGAGAGAACAATCAGGTGTCACAATAAGATGTCCCACAAATTATTTGTGCCAGTAAAAAAAAGAAAAATTGTCTACCACAAGACAGAGGAGAAAACCACAGGGATGAACCCTGCAGGCCTGACAACAGGAGGTGTATCACTCCTCTGATTTTCCACCTGGAGACAGTGTTTACGTTGCAATCTGCCTTTGTGACATTCATTAGTACCCTCACTGCTACACAAAACAAAACAACGACTACACAACACATTAACTACACAAGACAACACAACACACTACGCTAAACGTCACAAATCTCTAACATCTCAAAACTCTCTCTCTCTCTCTCTCTCTCTCTCTCTCTCTCTCGCTTGCTCTGTCTGCCGTCACTCCCAAAACTTTCCCCTCTTCCTAAACAACCAAATCCCACGTGTTGCCGTTTTTTTTAATTTGTCGACATGGTACATTTTTCCACCAATAAGAAAGAGGTGGCTATTTTTCTTTCTTTACTGTTTTCGCGCTGTAGAAAACGTTTTTGGTTTGTGGGTTGTTTTTTTTTTTACCGTGACGATAGTATTTAGAAAAAAGCATGGCTTAGATATATTTATATATTTTTTAATCATAACTCTGGATTTAGTGGCCTGTCGTTAAAATGCAACAACTGGTATGTACTTTGAAGTACATACCAAGCTGAAATAGAGACTCAGCGTGGCTGCAGCTTGTTGCTATGTCAGCTTAAATCAGTCATCTGATTTGGAGGTGCGGTGTGTCCGTGGACCCCAGAGGATTAATAACACTCCCCAGGCACGTGCAGAGGGGGGACGGAAGGGACTTGAGCACCTGCCCCTTTTCTTGAGGCAAATTTTTATTTATTTGTTTATTTTTTATTTATTTATTTTTTAATGTGTGTGTCCGCCCGCTTATATCCCATCCCCCAGTCATGTCTGTCCCGTCTAAATAATATAAAATAAATAAATAAATAATAATAACAAAGTCCATCAAATGGACCAATACGGCAAGGCCGTGATGATCCACTTGGTAAATTAAATCCGTTGGGCATCTCTCTTGGCCTTCAGACAATAATTCTGATGGCTAATCAATCATAATCATAACCCAGACTGCTCAGGTCTTAGTGGTGGGCGGATCGATCCAAATATCGATTGTATCGATACCAAGTCGGCATCGGTATTGGATCGACACTAGCCTAGTGAGATCGATTCTTTACTTTAAGTTCCGCTCTTGTTTGCAATGCTGTGGTTTCGGCAAAGACGAAACAGAGGGGTCGTCGGACTCGCCGCTTCTGTATCAGCGCAGAGCAGGCACACTTTGCTCCCCCTCTATGGGATCAGAACGATGCCACCTTGAAATGAAACTGAAAAAAATATTGAAACTGAAAAAAATTATTCTAACTGAAACAAATGTACTGAAAAATCTTGTATTGAAACTGAAA
>VUQG01024200.1:0-15975 GCA_015106755.1 Etia nguti | reverse complement strand
CCTTCTGGATTCCAGCTCCAGCATATGACAGCATCCATGTGGATGTCAGCTAAAATGTGCTGGATTTACAGTGAATATACCATAAATGCGTTTACCTTATAGTATAGTACCTGTGCGTGCCTGTTATGAGAGGCCATGTGAGAGGGCAAACTAAAAGGAAATGACCCTCGATGGCCCGTGCTTCCCATGCCTGCCCGCAATCCTAACTCCACCCAACACATTTAGGTCTCAATGAGCAGTCGATGTAGGGATATCACACACAGTGCCCAAAGGAAACCTTTTTCCTGCTCCGTCCTCTCATCTTTAACACATGATATGGCGTTGTCCATTAGGAATTACCCCTGTGACACAGACAGGAAAAGGATTTCCCTGTGATTCAGTCATCAGTGTTCATTGAGAAGAAGGAGAGGCAGAAACCTTAATTACACAAAGCTCTCTTGGCCTGGTAAAGTTCACAGTATTGGCTCAGCCAAATGTAATGTGTGGAAGGGTGGAGAGGGGCTGAGGGGTGGGGAGGAAATCAGCTGGAGGGCCACACCACAGAGGGTTCAGAGAAGTGGAGTTCAAGTATGTTACTTGTGATAATATGAGAGGCAAGACAGTGTGAACATAAACTTCAAGACACCGGAGACTCCCTGTGCATCGGTGAGGAGAGACAGACACCATCACCTCTTCATCACCACCCCTCCTTACAGCCAAACAAAATAAAAACACCTATGCAGCAGTTTATCAGACCCCCCCTTTCCCATCACCAACTGTGCTTCCAACACTTCCAGCATCAGATTAACACCAGAAAATAAAGTCACTGATGCAGACAATCTATGATCTAAATGACCACAAAAATCCAAGTTGCATTAATTACCTACAGGGGGCCACTCTTCTAACTGCAAAAAATAAATCAAAAAATAAAATACCATTACATCTAAAATTACATTTAGAAGCAAAAAAATAAAATAAAATAAAATACACAGCAGGTTACTTGAAATTTAACCTCAATAAACACCTGTATTGTATGCAGCATGATATCCATTTAGTAAACTATCATCGCTTGTAGAGAAAATTATATCATAAAGTATGGCACGCTTCATCATCACTGACAAGTCTTACTAAAGACTTATCAAGTCTTTTTCTGGTATACTAAATAGTGTCTGAGTATGAGCATTCTAAAGTGATCAATATGTCTCAAAAAACATCTACATGTCAATTGTGATCTTTAGGCATCGACAGCTTCCTGACCACAACTGAATGATCAATACTATTGATGTAACTTTAAAGGCATGGGTCATGCTGACTGAGGTAATATGACATTGTCTTATCTTTCGTGGGACTGCCCGTCTGCTGACCAAGTTGGAAAAAGTATTGGCTTCTCTCTAATATTGACTTCAGCTTTCCGCAGCATGTAAATACTGTAGATAATGAGAGCAACTGACCACATTTTAAACAAGGACCATTACTTTGGGGCCAATAGGGTATACCAAAGAGTTTTTTCCCCCCATCTATTTTTTCATTATTTGATTTACGACAAAATTCACATATTTAGATTTAGTGATACAGTGCTGGCCTAGAGACCAGTCAGCAACCCCCAGCAACCACAGGTCATTCGGGAAAAATGTAATGGATGGTCCCCAACCAGTTGCCTAGTGGTTGCTGACAATCACTGTGTGAAATTGCCAATGCTTTGGTCACCAGCAGATTGCTGTAGTCAAACATAGTTTGAAATATGTTGGTTGTAGCTAGGGACCAAAACAATCAAAAGGAGTTTTTTTGTAATAGTCAGCAACCCCTTGTCTATTCCCTTGTGACCTGTGGTTGCCAATGGTTTGCCATCCTGTCTCTAGGCCTGCAAGACTGAACCCTTAGATACATTTTGGGCAATCAGCATATTTAAAATCCAGCACATTTGCTTTGTATTCTTTTTATATTATACTTTTATATTTATTTATATTCATTTATTATATTTATTATACTCTCTGTGACAGAACCACCACCCACTGAAACTACTGTTTAGACGTTCACACACTCAAACTGGAGCCACTGATATGCTAAAGAGTGGAGAAAGGGGCAGTCACAATAACATTTATCATCTTTCTCTAGGGACAGAAGACAGATGACACCAAATTGCTGGCGGTAATGCTTGGGCGCATTCCTGAGCAAGCCCTGGGGACACATCCATTAACCCAGCTGAGCGCCAGAACCAGCTTTTTTCCATGATGGTCACTAATGTCAAAGTGACGTTAGTTTGCATCACTTCTCCATTCCGTCTCTCTCTTTCTCTCCCTCTAGAGGGTAACTTCCCCATCACCAAAATGAGGGAAGATACCCCAAAAACCCCTGAGGAATAGGCTAAGCACAGGCTCCAGTATAGCTGAGTGTACCAGTTACCCCTTTATCATCCATCACAGCCTGATAATTGACGCAAATTGAATGGGCCTGGCATGCATGTGAATAAAATTATGGTCTCTAAAAAAAGAGAGAGGGGGAAAAATCCAACAAGCTCTCTATTCCATTGGTTCTCCTTTTCTTTTTTGAAGGTTTGCTGATTTTCACTACTCCTGAATAGCACGCATGTTACAGGAAGAAAGAAAAGAGGAGCTTAGACACTCATCTGTAACTCCACATTTACAAATGACTGCAGATCATAGCTTCTACTGACTTGGCTTCAGTGAACCTCACCCTGGGATATTCATATCAACTCAAGCAGGGTTACGCTTTACCCACAGTGAATGGCAAATGTCATGACTGATAAACCAGCTGCAAAGAGAGAGGAAGGGAGCTTTCCCCTCTGATGAGTTGTGTGCTGTGAAAAGACACACAGCTCCCCACAACCTGCCTGTCACTTTTCAGTCAGTTGGGCGAAACTTACTGAGCTGCTTTCCAAATCAGTGATTCCCAGCTAGGAGTACCCCAGGGAGTGGTAATGCACAACCGGGAGCTAATGGACAAATTATCTCAAGTATTGAAGAAAATCAACTGAATTAAAAATGAGAGTTTAGCTCGGTCAAGATAATTAAAACTAATGGAAATGAAGAAATTTGCACACTGAGGAATTTATAAAGATTGAAATGAGTGAGTGTTGATTCAAAAAGGGCACAGAGTGGTTGAAATTATTTGCCAAAAGTCTGTCTAAGAATTGAAATCAGAAGTCATTGGTCTAAACCCTCCTATGCCCACTACATGGAGCATTCATGAATTAATATTTTAAGAACGAATTCACCATCATATCATAGAAACAGTCACAGCCTGGCTAACAAGTGCTAAATTTAGTCAGAGAGAAAAAAGGGAACTTGGCACTCGGTCTTACGCTGGACGAAAGGTGAATGGAATATTGGACGAGAAGAAGTGGGTCACCCAAGGTGGTCTCCTCCAGGCTCATAAAGCACACTTTCTCCTGCAGACCCCTCTAACGCACAGCAGTCAAACCTGATAACAGCCAGAGGAAAGCCTGTAAAGAGGCATTTGAAATTACAGATATTGGCATCAGGAGGACTATTTCCAGGGTTGTCACTGAAGAGAAGTGGCTGGTGCAGCGCTCCAAGCCAGCAGCTGCCAGAGCTAACATGGCAAACGGTCATGTTTTACGATGTGTTGTTCCTTAATGTATTATTTAGGGCTTCTTTTGACCAGGCAGCTCTCATTTAAGTGTATTTTGTTTAGGCGAGGAATTCCTTGTGACAGCACTTTGCACTTTCTTTCATACCCACACAGAAATAAATTGCAACTGAGAAAAATACTTCTGCTGTTCAAAAACCTAAACTCTTGACAGCATAAATATGAGCGCACATTTTTATACATGGTGTAATTGTATGTTAGCTATAAATCATGATAGAGGGGAACGGTATACTATCCATCTTTCAAAAGCCTCCGCACAAAAGCAACCTAATCACAGCAAAGCAGTCAACCATAAATCTAATTTAAGTCACTTTGTTTTTATGGTGACATTTTTTTCCTGCTCTTATTATTTATATCCCTGTTGCATGAATTCATGCTTTCTTCTTCTAGCTCAACTCTTTGTGGCTTTCCATCACAAATGTTTGACAATCCACCTGCTTTTACCAACTTCAAATGAGAGTAAACACGCTTTTCAACACAATTACCTCTCATTTGTACCAAGTGCTTTTTTTCCCCTCCTGTGTTCTGCAAAAGCAGTCTGTATCTGAATGGCTCTTTTGTTTAAAAGGCAGACTGGGGAGGGTCAAAGGTCAACCAACTGCCTGCTTCCACAGTGGCTCTAGTGTCTGCTTGGATATGTGCCAGCTACATGCTGTCATGTTTAGACAATGGTCTAGCTTTCCACTGACTGACTCATGACAGCTTCATCATGTTAACCAATGATGTAATACCTTGATCTCTGGGCATGAAGGCCGTCACTATTGGATTTTGAATAACTTATAAATGAATGTCATAGTGCAACCATAATGAAATGCGCCAATGGCTTGTTTCTTCTTCTTGACTGGTTACCAATTTCAGCTGTTTACTCTGGAAATATGAGAATTTAAACCGGTAGGTTAATTAGCTTTTTGCATTTAATGTTTTTTTTCCTTTTCCTTATTTCATTTTTAATTATTATTTTGTTTGTTTTGTATAATTCTATTTGTGTCATCTCAAATTTAAATCAAACTAACCAAGGACAGGAAGGACACTGCTAACTGGACCAGAGAAGAAGTAGAATTCCCGGAGCCATGGACATTCTGATAACCAGATGGATGTACCTTTTGAGTAGTGAGATCATTAGCCGTGCTATTTCTACTTTATCCAATTCTTATGATGGGCAGGGCAGCTTATCACACTCATCAAAATCAGTGTAAAAGGCAAAACAGAATGCAAAAGACACAATACAATCCAGAATTTAAATGAGACACAACAGATGTTGACAATGAGACTTACTGTCTATGCATGTGAAAAAGAAAGGTTGTGTTTCCATTACAGAAATGAAACAACAGAATTTTTAATTTGTGCTCCTTTGGCTCTGATGCCTTTCAAGAACTAGTCCCCAGTCTATGGGTTTGAGAGCCAAATGTTAAGCCCCAGTCTCACTGATTGAGACCAGTCAGTGACCCCCTGGCAGCCTATAATTTTTGCAACTTTCAGCAACCACGTACCAATCTCTCTGCAAATGCACTTTTTTTCCCCCTACTGTCTGGTGTTGAAAACTGGTTTCTAGGTGTGACCAAGACTTTAGATGTTGAAGTATTGGTAAACAACATGGGAGACATTTATTTGCAAACCATTTGTGAATTTCTGGCGATAGCCCCTCTCACACTGACGTCAGTGTGCAAGCAACACTTTGTCCCCCCCAAAAGCAAATGATTGGTTTCACGCCACAATCAATAGCCTGAAGGCTGCTGAAGGCATGTTTTAGATATTGCAATAAGTCGCATATCTTATGACCTCTTTATATAACAAGCTTGCAATGTTTCCAGGTTAACATTGGAAGTCTCTGAGTAACAAACACTGTATGAGTGAAATACTGTTCACTACGGGAAGATTTAGTTTAAAAACACATCTGCTAACCCTAATGTGCTTCTATGTGACTATGTTTCAAGTATATGTTACCAGAAACCAGAAAAGACTTCTACCCGCTCTCTTACCTGGAAAGATGTACAGTCCATCTAAGCAACTTGCTTATAGTATTATGGGTTTTTTTGCTGTCTGCTTCTGCTTCTTTTAAAATCCTTTTTAAAGTATTTGGTGCCAAACATCAGCTCATAAGAGTCCATAGCACTACAAGCAAAACTCTTCAATTTTAGAAATATGAGATGCAAAATATAAAGATGTATAAAAGGTCAAGCTTTTAAGGCGGCTTCACTTCTCACAGCTCTTTTTTGCCAAAATGAGTCCAGGTGTGTGAATTGTAAAAGTGAGAATAAAGACTGACAGTGTAAAATAATGACAAAAGAAGACAAGAAAGGCTCTTTTTCCAGATGCTTCCATTTAAAATCAAATTTTATATATTCATCTTGCTGTTATATTGGCAACATGGGGCTTTCCTCCTACGGCTGTAGGACATGACAATTTATCAAAATTCCTTATCCTGCCATTCATATAAAAAAAAAAATTTTTTTTTTAAAAAAAAGCACAAATCTGACCAGTGACTGAACCCAAAACTAATACCTTCACCTGAGCTGTTCCAGGTGCCTTAATGTCACTTCTTAGTATCAATTCAAAGCAACATAAATCAAGGCTTTTACACCCTTCAAAAGTTCTGCACAGGCCCATGTATGGCGTTGAATGTCAGAGTCATGTGAATGAAACCATAAGTCCAATTCTAAACAGTGCAGTTTAAGGGGTTGACCCCACAGACATACATGGTCACGACTGTCATAGTGTCTGAATAAAAACATCTGGGAGTCATCTGTTCCGCTAACAGAGGCCCCCTGTGAACAGGTGCGTGTCTGCATCCATGGCCTCATACCCTTTTTCCTTGACCCTTCACCTCTAGTTAAGGCTGGGGAACCCTTTGAACCCACCGGCAGCACTGGACACAGACAGTGCTGTCTGATCAGCCAAGGTCACGTTGCATTGGACCGAAGGTGGCAGTGATCATGTTAGCACTTCAAACAAACAGAAAGCATGCTCCCATGTTTTAATTAGCTAATGATAGGTTGTGCCCAAGGAGCTGCAATGATTGGTGCATGCATAAATCAAATACTGCTCTAATTATGTACTTGCATCATGCTGTGACAGCAAAAGCAACAACTGACCAAACCTTTGAAGCCAAAGTGACCAAGCAAGTAAAGTTCCATCCTGTCTCTAAAGATTTTAATCACAAACCAGAGGAAGTGGGTTGCCTAAAAATAGCCCACCAATTTTACTCTCAAAGCCTTTGTTCTGGGCTCGCCATGACGGCTCCAACAAAGCTAAAGCCACAGTTTACTCCAAGATCCGCTGCTGAGAATAAATGACATTTTTAAACCTTTTTCTCTCAGTCTTGCTTAATGTAATGCTTGGAATGACGCCCCAGCTGGGTGTTGCACTATACCACAGTGAAACCATCTTCCGAGCTCTCCCGGGATAAGAGACAAATAACAAACACTTCCTGTTTATCACTACAGTAAGTTAGAACAGTCTGTTCTGAGCCACTGTTCATTCCAACACAAATAACAGTGGTTATCACGTCTTAATGTTTTAGAAAACAAGAAGCAACAGCAAATTGAAGAGGCAGCAGAACACCTGTCAACACATCCATGGACAGATGAGAATAAAAGGTAGCAAGCACGCACCAGATTTTAAGGATTTTTCTCCACAAGCATCCAACAGATCTGTGTGGAGAACTATATTTCGTCTGTGAACCACACGTGCCTCATGCTCCATCCAACCACACAGTGACTCTCCCTGTCCAGCTGCCTGTTATATGATGGGAAGGGTCGGACATGTTGTAACACTGATTTACTTCCCCCCCTAAATCAAGCAGCTCTTCCTTTGCAACATCCTGTCTCCCAGCTGAGAGAGGGCGCCGTAAAAGCTATCCTGCAGTGTACGGTCACATGGACTACACTGTTGTCCAGTGGGTTACATCCTTTAGCGGTTTAGATACCGAGACAAAGGGTCCTCAAGATGCATAGCTTCAGGGCTGGGTCGGGACTGTCCTGGTGCTTCAGCTGATAAGCAACACTCAGCCCTGTCCACAGGAAGCTATGAGACATATACAAACAAGTGGGAGGAGATTACACCCAGGCTAAAATGATAAGAACCCAATTTTAATTTCTCACTCTATTCTTTCCCATCTATGTCACAGCGGACAAAGACATATTGTGGCTGCAGAATAAACTTCTCACCCTACATACCCTCTCACTACTGTGCTATGGAGCCTAAAACATTCAAATTTAATCTGGTACAAGCTGAAACATATAAACAGTTGAATTAGTCATTTGTTTCTATAGTAATGAATCACTGAGTCTACTATTAAGCCTGATTGAGCAACATACTGAAGCTTCAAAACTCCAGCCAGTATTCAACATCCAAATCAGTGTTCAACCACAAAAATCCCAAATAGCCCATTAAATAGGAAACAGCAATCCAAAATTGTTTATTACACATCAATATTAATTATTATTAGTTATCCTGAGACACCGACATTTGATCTCGGTGCGTCACGGCTATCATTTGGTGGGTGGAAAAAATTACAGGATCAATAACTTATGGTCAGGAGTTAATAAGGCGTAGCAGCATAATAACCAAATTATGGATACATCTTAATACTGTGTGGTCACATCATGTGGTATGTGTGCAAGCTTTGTAGGAGTATAATAGCAATAATATTATGGCTTTACTTGTCTTACAGGATGCACTCACTTTTACTCTAACTTCATAATAATTTTTATAATAAGCATTTTTTTTTTCCTAGATGGTTATAACACGCACAAATTATGAGCGATTCGGTGAAGTTATAATAACCTCTGATTATCCCTGGGCCGAATATAGACTACAAGCCATGTAGGTGTTTGGATTGAGTGAATGAACAGAGTGAGAATGAGTGTAGAATCGCACATGTGTATCTTCTTACTGCTGTGTGCACAAGAGAGACAATGTAAATATATATGCTATCACACCATGTGGTGCAGAGGGATGTTGAGAGAGCAGAGGTGACGGGGAGTGTTGCTGAGGGGCTCCAATGTGCACTGACTGCCCGCACGAGGGCTAACTGATTGTGTTGATTAAAGCCAGCTGAGCCCGGGGTAGCTCCTGTAGCAGAAGACACACGCACAGCCCCATGTGCCCATGAAATCCATCTGGTCTCTCAGGAACACATGCTTACCATCGAGCACTGCGTGCTTTATGTTCTGCAGCTAAAAGTGTACACAAACACACACCCAAACACCCGCCATGCTTATGAAATCAAGCTAACAAACAAGTCTTTCCCTACAATGCTCATCAGCTGTAATCTGCCCACTCTACACATAGACGCTGATTAGGACTTTCCAGTGATTAAATTCATTCCTTTTGCTTGAGAGAAAAAAAAAAATGAGGCCACATTCAGTCTGAAGAATATGCAGTCCTTTCATACATTTGAATAGAGGCAGTTCTTCTGTTCTAACAGGTTCCATGTTCGACAGAACAAATACATGATGGCTTTAGCCTTAATTTTTTTTGTAAACTATATTGTTTCACCTGTATGTTCAACAACAAATCCTCACCAGGGGCTTTTATTTGGTGTAAATCCCAGCTAAAGGGATCAGGATGGCTCTAAATACATGCTTGATGGATCACCTCGCAAACCCTTTTAATCCATGTTGGAATTACAAGTCCACAACCAGCCATTTTCATGTTAAAGTTGGTTGGGTTAGAGCTCTCTTGTTTCAGTCTTTACACTAAGTCAAAGTTACACTACTTTACTAGCTCTTTAATACCACATACTGTTTTAAGGACAACCTGAATGTCCAAATTCTCTGCACTGCATTTGGCAAGTGTTCAAATTGTTTCAAGCTTTTCACAGTTTATGATGTGTTTCAAAATGTTAATAACTTCAAAAAGTCTGATAACCTCCAAGTGCATTCTAGAAACATTCTTCATTAAATTAACATTGGTCTGTTGGCCTTGCTGGTGCAACCAACATGTTTCAAAGGACACAACTTTTACTTAGTACATAATGAGTGCTTGCAGACAAGTCTCAGAAATCTGAAAACCAATTAAAATGTTTTCTGAGCAGTACCACATACTTCTTTGTGACCAGTTTCGCCTAGCAACTGCCAACAACTTTCAGCCAACCAGTGGGGAAATACACTTTTTCCCAACAATCCCTAGCAACTGGTGCCAGGGTGTCACCTACGACAGGTCTTAATGCTGATATACAAAAAAGAAAATCCTGCAGTCCGAGGTCTCTCTGCACCTCTGACCTTGCAGTGGACACACATGCACTCCAAGGTATTGATGGCGGATTCTTCAATACTTGTTTCATGCTAACAAAAAGAAACACCACCAATGCTGCAAGCACCATTCCTCCTAGTTTTGATACAATTTATTTTGGGGATTTTTTCCTTCACAATCAGAAGTGTTCAGCAGGTCTAAACTCCCTGAGCATCAGGCCCATCCTCACTTTACTCATATGTAGCATCCACCAACACAGAAAAACTATAGTCATCATCAAGTCGCTGTATTTATTCAAATTGAAAGCAGATGTTGCCTCACTCATGCCTTAGTGTATATCACTGCAGATATATGGGTTCAAGTTATAAGTACAGAGAAGTTCTCACAGAATATACAGGTGTCTGAGGCACAGACACCCATGGGATGAAACCCTACTGGGGAAAACAAAAAAAAAAAAAACCCAAAACCCTTGACCCCTGCAGTACAAATCTGGGTTAATCTGCTCCGGCGGCATACAATCAACACACATTGTTCCGATTACATGCTATTAAAGTTAAACGGTCAGGTTGGGCCTCGAATCCCATTGCACGCTGTAGCAAAAATGTGGGTCAGTACTTCTTCCCCTGCACCCTTTCCTCTCCTTGCATCTGAGTTTCCTTCACAGAACAATGAGTCTGACTTTTCTTTTTCTTTCCACGGCAGCAGGACGTGTAGTGAGAACTGGCACTATTATGGTGGTCACTGTGGAGCACTCAGACCTCAAGTTGCCCGCTCAGTGAGATGCAGGGTGTGATATAGAGAACTCGGTGACCTTTTAAAACACAGTCCAAAGAAGCCATTTCAATAATTATGAGCATTGATTGTTGAGAATGTAACGAAAGGAAGGACCGAGTAGATCAATGAAAAAAAGAAAAAGAAAAAAAGGGGGGGGGGTTAAAGGACTTCACCTGTCAAAGCCTCCTGTTTGAAGGCTTTTTCTGTGGGAGAGCTTAAAAAGATTTACTAGGCTTTGGCCTAGTGTTCTAGTTTTATAGGAAACAATTGTGAAAAAGGGAACCCAAGCCAGAGAGGTGTTTGCAATGTCAAATACCAACGCTAAAAATGCACTACAGTAAAAAAAAATAACTGATGTACCATCATGTCTGAAGATTTGCTTCTAATGAAGATTAAAAGAAAGAGAAGGCAAGTCTGGGAAATGTACTGCACAGCACTGACCAGTGGCCAAACGAATTCAGACAGATTTATGTTCACCGCCTGTTTTAATACTTTGTCAGTGGCGCTCTAAGAGAGTTTGTGTGTGCAAATGAATCACAGCAGGGCTTCTTCCATCCATTCTGTTTCATGGGCCAGACCTCCAATCAGCAGATACCTTTCCTCTTCCCCAGATCTTGGAAGGAATATCAGGAAAGCAAGGTCACGTCAGGTAGGGTGGGTGTATGTGTGTGTGTTCATTCATGTACACTACCGCTCAGAATTTTGGGTTACTTCATGCTTTTAATGGAAAGGCATTCCCATTAGCATTTTCAGCAAGTATCACTCCTGTATTTTAGTAGCATGTTGTAATTATTAATACGAGTTTATCATGTTTAAAGACTGAGTGATCAGTAGGAAAATTATATTGGAATAATTAAAAACTGTTGTTCTGATTAAGAAGCCAGACGGCTACAGACAAAATTCTACTTAAACTTAAAAGAACTCTTTCTCTTAGAAATTACCAGAAGTCTGACAGAGGCATTTCTAAGTGACCCCAAGCTCTACTTTACACTAAAGCTTTCGTTTGCAACAGTTTAACACATTGCTATATAAAGTTCGGTAATCATATTACAGTAAGCAATTATGTTGTTACTTGCATCAATATGGGCAGATAGAAAGAAAAAAAAAATTCAAACACACCTTTTTTCCTGCAAACTTGCACTACAATCACCTGATTCAGTTCGTGTGCAGGAAGGAGTTGAGTATTCGAGCAGTCTGCTGCACAACTCTTGCAGAGTGGAGATATAAATATTGCTGTCATTTTTATTGCAGGAAAGAAAGTGACGACAAAGTGCAAACTGTGCCCGGCCAGAACTCTACAAAACATGTGCAAAGACACCGTGCAAACACAAAGCTACTGAAGAACCCAGACTGATGTTAAAGCTGAGCGTATGCTCACCCCAGGTAAGAGCCAGAGCCTTCAACAGGTAACAAAGGACGTGATGAGCCATCAGGTGTGAAGTGTGAAGAAAAAAAACTTGAGCATTTCTTCATGTGTGAGACTGTATCATAAGTTTTGCATTGTTATATTATTTTTTGGAGTAATGCAAATGTAATGTAGAAAATAATTCTAGTGACTAATTAAGTAACGTGAGTGATGTATTAGTTACTTGTTCTTTTGTTTAAATTAAAAATAAATATGTAACACACAAGTTTTTTTCCCCATAGCATTACTGCTCCTTTGTTACCTTTCATTCTCTCCTCAGCATTTGCAGAAATTGTTGTTCAGACATTATTCATTGTAATTTTGTTGTTTTGTATTTATTGACGTTTTCTATCAAGAGTGTGTTCTTTTTTATGAGTTTGAATAGCATAAAAATGTATTTATGTGCTGTGGATATAATGCTCAACTGGGGATAAGGATTGGAAATTAGCAATAAAATTAAACTCTGTATGCAGCCCATCAGTCTCGTGCTCTGGACTGAAACTATGTTCAAGTGCATCATCTCACTGAAAGAAAAAAATTAATGGATGAAGATTTTGTTCATCCCTGATTTAAAATGACGAAAATTTAAAAAAACCCATTTGCTTGTGAGATTCTAGCTGAGGACCATGGGAGCACCATGCAAGGGATGAGAGATAACGAGAACGACTTTCTGTTTTGCAGCGCTACGTTCCCTAAACGTAGCCCAGTTTATGTATTGCAGCTTGTTGTCAAGGAAACCTGGCATCAAATGAGGGCAAATGAGAGGGGCAGGAATCCAAGGACTGGAGAAAGTGAGCTAGGAAGAAAATTAGGTGAAAAATAACAAAACTATCAACATAAAATATATTTATTCCAATGCTTTCATCTTTGAGCATGAAGTTTAGACAGCACACTTTTCCTGCACTACAGATTATTCACAATTACAGGAACATCAGTCCTATTTTTTTCCAACTCGGAGGTTCAAAACCCAGGCACCCACCACCCTCAGGTCAAATGGAAAATCCCATTTAATTCTCACTAATTGAATGTGAATCATTTTTCTGGAAATATTTCAACAAACACAGTGCAAGTTTTTTCTAAAATATCCTTCCTCCTACAACCACTAAACATCAACTTACAAATGTTGCATCTATATTCTTTAAAGCTAATCTCCATGCTGCTGAAATAGTCACGGTTACTCGCAGTTAGTTGTGCACTTTGGGGATTTTGTCCATCAGCACAGCAGGGTGGGTGCTGGGGGTTGTGAGGGCAGTGATGTGTGCATGGGTTGATATAGCAGCATTTATGTCTGTACCAGTTGTCCAGGTTGTCAGAGTAATACCTTTAATCCACCCCCTGCTACTAGTATCAGCCCCAAAAGATAGACTCAAGGGCATGGTTACAGTCCAGTAGCATCCCTCTTCCCCTTTTTCCATCTCCCTCTTTCCTTCTGATAATCACAATATGAGTCTCCTCTTTACAGGGCACAGTTAATCCCTGTGGCTCCTGGACCATGTGACCACTGAGGAGGTAAAGAAGAGGATGAAGCTGACTGGACTTTAAGAAGCCATTTTCTAGATGGATCACTGCCTGAAGAAATAATACAGGCTGTAAGACTTTGAAAATGGGCAGCCCATCTAAGCTTCTGCAGGAAGAGAGAGCGACAGAGAGAAAATATATCAGCCTCCAGTAGCTTTAACGGAGGCCAGCTCCTGCACTGAGTCAGATGGCTTGGCACACAGAGCACTGGCTTATGGGTTCTCTCTCCATCACTCCACTGCTGACAGCCTGGACCCTTCAACACACGTGTGCACACACACGCGTACATTTGCAAGAGCTTTTAGCATTCTGGGTCTGCGTTTCTCTCACATAAATTCTTGTGTTTTCAAAACTGCTTTTAAAAAGGCGCACCAGTACAGACACAATGGTTGGACAACTTTCAAATTTTACAAACATTTAATAATCGGCACTTGCTAATATAAAGGCAGAAGGCTGTTGAAATGTCCAGGGCTGAATTAAAATGTTATGATACAGTGCAGTTCCTCTAATGGCCACTTGAAGCTGGCTCCAAAACTGAGTGGCACTCCACTGAATCCCATGTTAAAATGTCCAACTTTATGCATTTACAGTCTGGTACAAAAAACTGTTTTGTGATGTCTGTGACTGAAGCCAATACAGGACCTAATTGATATATTCCTAACATTTGTATTTATCTGGGAAATACATCAGCCAAAACTGTATGGGCTAGTCTATGGTACTCTGCTGCATCACTAATGCAAAGCATAACCGGCTACAGGAAGGCATTCGGCTCAAACCTGCAACATCACCTGGTCAGTCTGAGGTCGGATCTCACCATAAACAAACTAGTGAGTCTCCGTCTGGTTGTCTTGGTTCCACACCCAAGTGTGATTATCATGTTCACACGTGCACAAACAAATCTCAACAAGTGGAAAAATGAACTTTAAATTTGAATGGACACAGCACAGGTGTGAGAAAACACCCTCAAATTGGACAAACCTACATTATCAAGCTGATGGACCAAAATACAGCAATTAAATGAAGGATACCTGTAATGTGTGTTTAATTGGTGGAAAACCCAAAAATACAGCTAGCTTACATAGCAAACATACGCTTCGTGACTTCCACATTGCTACTGTTTTATTGTATACTGTTTTATTGGGCTGCCACGATTAGTTGACTAGTCATGATTAATTTAATAATCGACGCGTCGTTTGAAGCTTTGTAAGATCCTGAAAGACACAGGAAGAAGTAGTAGTAGGATTTAAGAGTGTAATAACGGACTGAAACAGAAGATGGCAGCAATGCATCTGGACACACCATCCGGTAGCTGTGTCCAAATTCAGGGGCCGCATTCTTCAGAGGCCGCATTTGTAGGCCGATTACGTGACAGCGACGCGTCGAAGGCTGTCCAAATTTGAAGACTCCTCCAAATGCGGCCGACAAATGCGTCCTTTTCCCCAGATATGAAGGATGGGTCGGGTGTATCCTTCATGGCCCAACCTATCCCAGAATTCATAGCGCGGCCCAGCCAATTCCAGTTTCCAACAATGGTGGCAGCTACTTAGTTTTAACATCACTCTTTCTGGGTCACAAAATAAACTTTTAAGATATTTTCAGGTGAGAATGTAGCTGCGTAAACTTCAAATATCTGCTCGATTTATCAAGACATCACATTTTTGCAGAAGTGCTCCGACGTTTTCGGAGACGTCTGTTACCCACCAGTCTGATAGCTGACCAAGTGGTCAAGGCTCACTAGAGCCAGTGTTCTGGGAATCCATCCTACCTCACAAACCATCCTGCCCATTGTTTCTGCGCATACGCTGCACATGAACACAACACAAGTATTTGTTGAATATTTGTTATGGTTATGGTTAGGTTTGGGGTTAGGGTTATGGTCATGGTTAGGGTAAGGTTTAGTCAGAAGTCACCGTCAAATTATAATACGGGTAGGACGATTTGTGGGATAGTTTCTCAGAACACCGGTGAGAACAGAAAAACTCCCCGGCACATCGTTTTCAGACCCCCGCTGTCTTTCGCTACTCACCTTAAACATGATATATAAGTCACTTAGATAACTTAAAAATGTTATTGTTTGGCTTTTTTCAGTGTTTTATTTGTTTCTGAATAAATCGGTTAGGCTGAGATTAAAGTTATAGTTTTCACACAGCTGAATAAACATCAAACAGAAAACTGATTAAACATAAAGTGTGAGATGGTAGAATTTACTCCAGTGTCCTGTTATATTTTAGATAGCAAGGAGCAGACGGCTGAGTTTATTAAACTTCAACGAGACAATCTGCAAATTTCATTAAAAGTTTAATAAACTATCATCTTGTCTTTATTTTTGGTTAGCACATACCTTAAACACTTCAAGCTGTAAGCTAATGATAGTTATATAAGAGCAGATGCATGCTGGTGCAATAAGCTGTACGTTGTACGTCCAATGGATGCATGATCTGATTAGTCGACTAATCGCAAAAATAATCGGTGAG
>VUQG01024197.1:0-13820 GCA_015106755.1 Etia nguti | reverse complement strand
GGGGGGGTTGTTGTTGTTGGGTTTTTCACCTGTAGGTGCTTCAAATTGCAGTATGTTGCTCACTATCTGTGGTCTCTGGTGGCCATGTGACTGTGAATCACGCCCAGTATAGATTAGCTTAACGCGATACAGATAGATTTGCTATTGTAGGAGTCTGTGGGGACTGACTCATTCTGGTAGATGGCCTCAAGTAGGCATTAGAGGTACTGCAGTTTTTGGCACTTCTGCCGTGGCTACATCTTTTTGTTAGAGAGGTTACTGCTTCAGCTACATTAAATTTTTTTTTTTTTTTTTAATCTATAGCAATTGTAATTGCGCATCAAGCATCAGTACAGAAACTGATTTCTTCCAGTATATAATCCCAGTGGATTACTTTTTACCAGCAACAGTTAAATCAGATACTTTGTTACAGCAGCAGAGGAAAGTTGGAGTTTAGTTTGTGGGCTCTGAGCACAAATATGCTGCATATAACACAGGGGGCTGATATGAGCCCAAGAGGGAAGGTATGTTTGATTTGTGAGGCAGGTCAGTATGTAGGACTTGGGCTGCCTGCCTGAAGCGGGTCACAGGTTTCACTCGATTAGTTTAATGACCTTCTATCATACTGGTTTACACTAGGCTAATAAATTCCCACCCTCTGTGTGTGTGTATGTGTTTCAGGAACAGGAGCTGTCTGCTGGAACGGATGGCAGTTACCTCGGGGAGCGTCACTTTCGTTGCCCGGCCAACAAGGGGCTCTTCGTAAAGCTTCGCAACTGTAGACGAGACTCCAGATTCCCCGCCCCTGAGATGCCTGTCAATCAAGTGGAGCGATGCAACTCTATAGGTAAAGTAGGCCGTAATCTGACACAAGGTCACGTCGGCACCTCACAGTCAAAGCTCTCGGTCTCATTTTTGCAGACATGCTGATTAACACTGTTAAAGTGGCATTTATGACGCTCTGATATCTAAGACCATCTTCTGTGTCTGTGGTCTGCCAGCCTTTGCAGAGTGGGGTAGTGAGCGCGTGGAGGAGCACACTCCTCCTGTGGAGGGGGACGAGGCCCGGGACCTCTACCAGGGCTGGAAGAAAGGCATCCAGGGTCACCTCAACTCCTGCTACCTGGATGCCACGCTGTTCAGGTAACATCTGAGAAATGAGTTACATCTCCAATATCTCCTAGAAAGAAGACTGTTGGTGAAAATATGTTTTGACAAAAGCTGGTTTTTCAGATTTGTGCCAAATCTTTCAGATAATTCACAAAAAGGCTGATAATGAATGTTTTTTGTCACTGTGCTCTAAAGCGGACCTGCTGTGCTTCTGCTGTATATACTGTTACAGTACTGGATGCTCATATTAAATGTGACCAACAGAAGTGATGCATGTGACAGGCTTTTTTCTGCTGCTGGATGAGGAAGAGAGTAGATATGACTAAGACCGTCATCTCACAACTCTGCCCACTTGGAAACCAGTGACTTAGAGGAAGGTCAGCAGTCTAAAACTGCTACCTTCAGTTGAACATATCGAAGGCAAAAGACATGAAAGTGCACTCACGCGCACGATGTCACATGTATTAAGGGTCCGACTGTGGAATGTGTTCAGTGTTATAAATATCTTGGAGCAGTTATTGTGAAGCTGTGTGCAAGAATGTTTGAGAAGATGTCTGTGAAGGTTCTCAGTCATCCAGGTCATCGTAGTCTAAGGAGCTTGGAAAGAAAAAAGCGTCTGGACTTCTTTAAGTTGCTTGAAGACGTTTCACCTCTCATCCGAGAAGCTAATCACACGAGCCAAGGTGTGAAAACGGGTGTAGATCACAATCAACCTACACCCGTTTTCACACCTTGGCTCGTGTGATTAGGTAGAGGATCAGTAGGGGGTCCATTGTCCCTCTTGGGGGGACACTCCCACAGGGCTTAAATCTGGGACTCTCCACCATTTGACCCTAGAGCTGAAGAAGCTTCTCGAATGAGAGGTGAAACGTCTTCCAGCAACTTAAAGAAGTCCAGACGCTTTTTTTCTTTCCAAGCGCCTTAGACAATGTTTGAGAAGGCGTCTTTGCTTCCACGTTGATAAAAAAAATGATGGTTTTATTTTATTGTGCTTTTACTGAATCGTTCTTATCTTTTTCTTCTTGGTGTCCAGGTTTGGACATTTACCTGTAAAGAACAGAAAATCACTCATTCAAATGATGAAGTGGTCTAACGGACTGATCGGTGAAGCACAGCTGAACCAAGCATCCCTGCACACCAGACAGTTACAGCGGTTCACTGGTTAGATTTTTTTGCACAGAGAGTTTCAGTTTCCTCCTTCTGGACGAAGCTTTCTGGTTTAAAAACAGCTTTGTTCAAGCAGCCGTGACGCAGATAAACAAATTATAGCTTTGTCGGTTTTGTGGGCTACATGATGCCCCAAATTAATTATTATTAATTCTTTCTTTCAGTATTTTTTGCACAATGTATATTTGTTGCATTGAGAGTGTGCACGTGAGGACAGATGACTCACGACTGCTGAACAAATCTACCTACACGTACAAATGATGGAGCCTGGGATGAAATAAGGGGCTGCACCAAGACGTAGTGTATAATCAATAAGGATTATTTTGAATGTGAATCACGTAAATCATGAAAACAAGGAGGTGGAATAGACGTGATAGACCCCCTTTGATTTATATTAAGCAGCATAACAGCAGCGGTGCATTTCATGGCTGAACATGAAAAACCATGAAAGGAGACTTCATTGATTGATGTGAATTAAGACGACTGCACCCAGCTGCTTGTTTTATGCCCCATCTGTGTGCTTTTGTCTCCACAGTCTGTTTTCCTGCTGCAGTTCAGCTGACTGTGTGTTATTCTGGCCCACCGATCCCGAAACCGACCAGAGCTCCAGTCAGGCTCAGGACCTTCTACGCTGCGACATCGTCAACCCACTGCGGAGGTCTGTGCTGTTGTCACTGTTGTGTTCGTTGTTTGGTTTAAATGAACCAGGAGGTCTGATGGAAGGGACTGTGGTGCCCATTTCCTGTCTCTTAACTATCTCTACACCAAAAACTCCAGTTCCTCTAGTGCTCACTTGAGACTGGCTTTAAAACCCAAGTCAGTGGCCATGGTTATCGGAAAATTGGACTAACACTACTGCTACTTATCCAGAATAATGACCTTTTGATTAAACATGCTTGTGATAATATTGTTCTCTTTGTGGTCGTTAAACACAAATGTCATTCTAATAGGAAGCCCACAAAGGTTGCAGTCATTAAACACCACATGTTCACGTGTCGCTAGAATGGGCTGAAGCCCTCGTAATTTTAGTTTGTGCTCACATTCTTGTCATATATCTGTGAGATGTGTCTGAGGCGTTCGTGTGCTCCCGTGTTTTTAAAGGTACGGCTACGTGTGTGCCAGTAAGACGATGGCGTTGAGGCGACTGCTGGAAGCTGCGAACAGCGACATGGGCTTCACCAACCAGGAGAAAGGTATGTAAGTGTTCTCCTCCACCAGGCGACTGTGCTGCAAGTATAGTGAAAGACTGTGAGCAATGCTGTCATACCGCTCTTGCTCTTTCTGTCAGATCCTGAAGAATTCCTCAACAAGCTTTTCCAGCTTCTCCGAGTCGAGCCGCTTCTCAAGATCAGGTAATCTTGCCGACACTTTCTGTTTTTTTTCTTTTATTTTTGTCTGCGTGGACAGTTTCTCACTGGACCTGGACCAGATTACCTGCACACAGTCATTATCACACACCCGCACACACAGGTTAGCTGTTGCATCGACATGGTTGGAAGTTGAATTTGGATGACATTTTTCCAACATGGCGGCTCTTCCTACATTTCGCACATTCCTCTGTGAGAAAGTGACCCGTCGGAAACCTGCTTTGGTTCAAAGGTGATGGAAATATTTGCCTGGTTGTTGTTGTTGAAGTTCACACTGTTTAAATCTAACTAAAGGAAAAGGGACTTCCAGCCTGAAGGTCAAACAGACTGGCTCTTCCTAAAACTATTTGGCTCTCCTCTTGTGTCTGTAGTGTCCCTGTGAAGACTGCATTCAATGTTTTCATGCTTGTCCATGTTGTTATTTGCTTAGAGCTCCATGAAGTGTTTCACCTGCCTTTTATGTACTTCAGTGAATCAATGGATCTCAAACTTGACCCCTGAACTTGAGTTCAAGGTCACTGTTATTCAAACTTGCCAGAGTTTTTTAATAGATGCACCTGTTTTATGAATTTGAAAGTCCTGCGTTGCCTTTATCTCAAGTTATCGTGGCCACGCTGCCCGCCCACCCCTCTATCGTTGGCAGGGTAACGACAATACCCCATCAGTCTTTTTTGGCTGAGGGGTAAAAATGGCTGCAGGTCCTAAGCAGTTAATGCAATACTCTAATTGAACCCCTTAAATAAAAGCTAAAAACTTGGATCACATCTTGTTTGATTTAAAATCTACTCTGATGGCTTACAGAGACAAAAACTACCAGGAAAATTGTTATTATCCAAATATTTATGGACAGCTGTATGCTTACACAGCCAAGCATCAGAGGTGGTCATTGTTGTTACGCCTCCTCTGTCAGTGTTTTAGGATTGTACCCCGTGGCTTCGTCCTGGTGTTAAACAAGGTCACGAGGGGAACAATAAAACAGCAACCCTGAATGAGACATGATCCACGGTGCAGCCAGAGGGGAGCATAAATGGTCTGCTAAATCTCACGAGCTTGGTTTAGAGACTGCATTTAAAAACTGCACACACTTCAAACATGCTGGAATTTAATTGATAAAACCTGAAGCATTGACGTGTTTGATGGTCTGTACCACACAGCAAACCGCATGCGTCAGGAGGTAATATTTGTTTATAAATTCCACAACAATGTATCGAATGTTAAAGGTTTAATAGCTAAAGGTCAAGTTCAGTAGCTCGAGTTAGAGGAGCTGAGGCCTGATCATCATCTAACTCTTGAGATCATTCTGCATATTTAATTTTTGAAATGTGTCCCCCGCCTTCTTCCTCTCCTCTCAGATCAATGTCTCAGCAGCCACAGGAGTGTCACCTCTATCAGCTCTTCCCGCCTGCCCTTCCCCCCTCTCCCTCCTCACCCGAGTCTCTCTCCCCGGTCGACTCCCCGATCCCCCTCTCCTCAGCGTCATCCATGAGGGTCGCCAGCGTCCAGACCCTGCTGGAGTCCTCCTTCCTCCACTCCGGCCTCAAGTTTGTCGAGGTGACAGAAATGAGGCTGAGATTTCACATCAATAAAAGTAAAAAGCGGTTGCTATATTTTCTTATGTGTGACTCGATGTGATCACCAGGCTCCCTCTTGCCTCTTGCTGCTCATGCCGAGGTTCGGGAAAGACTTTAAAATGTTTGACGCCATCTTGCCGACCCTCAGCCTGGACATCACAGACCTGCTGGACGACAGTAAGTACGATCAAAGGGAGTGATTTGTTATTTTGTTCCTGCTCACTGAAGATGCAAAGTAGCTTAAGTTTGAGTTCTGCTCTCTCTCCGTCCTTGTGTCTTTGCAGCTCTGAGGCAGTGCACCATCTGTCAGGCTGTAGCCGAGTGGGAGTGTCTGCAGTGTTACGATGATGTAGACATCACTCCTGGACATCTGAAACAGTACTGCAAGACCTGCAACGTTCAGGTAGCCCTTCATTACGTCAGGTTTATAGAGACATGCACCAAAGAGCCTCTGCTTCAGGTTTAAAGATGGAATCGTCTGCAGCAGTCCAGCGTAATTCAGCCCAGTGTTGTGGTTTTCTTTATCGCTGATACTCTGTGGACTCGCTCTGTACTCTGTACCTAATACCAGTAGCTGCTGCCTTCTTGTATATACAGTCTGTGTTTTTTACTCGTTGACTTTGATCACCAGGTCCACAGTCACAGGAAACGAGGGTCCCACAGCCCCGTGAAGATCGGCGTCCCCGGGGAACAGTGGACGGGCCCCCTGCACTGCACGCGACAGCGGATGTCTCTCTTTGCCGTGACGTGCATTGAGACCAGTCATTACGTGAGCTTCGTCAAGAACGGGCCCCTCGACACCGACTGGCTGTTTTTTGACAGCATGGCGGACCGGGAAGGTGAAACTAAGACACGATAACCAAATCTTAAATTCAGCCAGCGAGGAGCACACACTCACGTTTCTCCGTGCGCTCTCACACAGGTGGAGAGAACGGCTTCAACATCCCCCAAGTGAAGGCTTGTCCCGAGGTGGGCCGCTACCTGAGCTTGTCAGAGGAGGAGCTGAGCAGAGTGGACTCCACCTCCTTGAGGGAGGCTGCGCGCCGCCTGCTGTGCGACTCGTACATGTGCCTGTACCACAGCCCTGAGCTCAGCCTGTACAAGTGACACGGACACTCGGCACAAACGTGCAGACTGAAGTGGACGTGTTGTCCTCGGGTTCTTCACTTCGGACAGCTGCCCGAATAACACGTTGCACTTCAGAATATCAGGTGTAACATGAAATCTGCCTTGTTCTCACCATGACCAGCATTTTTTTTATTTTTTTTATTACTCCCTCCTGTGAAGTGGGGTTAGAGACTGAAGCTCCCAGTGAGACGGGAATGTTGAAGTGCAGCTTCTTTTCTTTGTGAGTAATGTTAGACACACAAACTTGCCTTCATGTGCAAACCCACAAGGTTTTTCGTAACAGAAACTTTGCTCATGCACACTCCAGTCTTGGCTGCATGCAGCTTCACACACTCAGAGATGTAAAAATAGCAGATGTAGCAGCAAGAGTCCAAAGATTTATAAGAAGATGGTGTAAAACAGCAAAGTTTAAGCTGGGTGACGTTTGTTTTACATCTGTAGGTCTGTTATTGGAGCTAATTTTTTGGGTCATCCATGTTTAAAACTGCTTAAATGTCAAACTGCTGCAGATTCATGGCCCGACCTTAATGTTCACATCTTCTGTATATCAGGAGTTGCAGTTTGTTTATAAACAAGATGCACTTTAAACTCTTTCGTGAAGTGTTGCCCAGTAAAGGACGATGAGTGGTGAGGGTCTGAAATAACCACCATCCATCCAGAAAACAGTCAGCCATACTTCCACACTTCTACTGTGCCTGTTGAACAAGGGGCCTTATGTTTAGGTAAAGAGCTGTGTACACTTGCCAACCTGCTGGTGAGTTTACCTGTGCCTTAATGATGCTCTCACACTGTATGAAACCACTGTGCCTATAACATGTAACACATGTGCTCTGCACAGTTCAGTTTGCACTGCTTTATTTACACGTCAGTTCATCTGTATATAATAGCATTCCCTGTAACTGACAGCACAGATTGCACATCGATGTTTAAACTGTTAGATTGCTTACAGGTTCTTTAATGTAATCCAGCTACAAGCAATGAGATTAAATATTTGATATTGTTCCTATGTCTTCGTGTTTTTGCCTTTTTTATTGTTCAAATTTGTCAAGAAATGTAAAACATGTGGGACAAAATCTATGAAAATCCATCTATCATCTTCTGGTTATGGTGGATTTAAACCAGGACCTTTTTGCTGTGAAGCAATATTGCACATCGCTGTGCTTCCCAACTTTTAAACGGCTGAGTGAGAAATACTCATACTTTTCTAAAATCTACTCCCTAAAAACATGTGTTGTGTATATTTTCTATACTTTCTTCCAGTGAAGCTTTCCCTAAATAAACTATAATATTCCTGGAGTATACATTGGACATTTAAACGGGAAACAACAAGAAACATTATCAATATATCAAACTAGAACAAAAAATCACTGACCCATCATACCTTTAACACACTCATGTTCTGTGGAAATATATTGTCTACACTACCTGGGGAAAAAAACTGCTGTTCAATTTTCCTCTATTTAAAAAAAGTCTTACCAGAATTAACCATCCATGTTATTTAAATGAATATTCACTTTAAATCTTCTCCGAACATGGGAACTTTTTTAGCACGTAAATTATTTTAATTATTTTAACTTTAAAATAAATTATTATATTTTCCCTATGAGTATAAATATTTTATTTTATTTATTTTATTTTATTTTAGCGGACGTATGGCGTAATATCCGTATCAGCAAACTGCGTCATCATTTAGGGCCCCGGAAACAGCGAAAGAGCGACGAGGAGGTTATCTAAACCTGAGCGGAGGTTGGAAGCTAACTTTGGCTCTTTCCGTTAAGCAGATAACGATAAAAGAAGCTCCCGGAGGGTGTTGGATGTGTCTGTAAGGTAAAATATTTTTTAAAATAACGCTCCGCTGCCTCATTTACCTATAACTTGCTGTCCGTGCTGCTTAGTGACAGCGTTGTGAGGCGATGGTGACCTCCTGCTTAGCTTCGTGTCGGCTCTTTTGTATTTATAGCTGGCAGTGTGTCGTTTACACACCTGAACTGTTAATGTTAGCTGTCCGGGAAACTGTGCTTAGTGTTTTAGGTCTATAACAACGGAGGTAGCCGCTGTTAGCACCTGCAGGTGCAGAGACAGCGAAGCGGTTCCGACATTTTACCTGCAGAAAAACCAGAGAACTGGCTGTTATCCCGGGATCGATCTGTTACAGAAAGAACAGAATGGAGACAAACTGGGAACTCTGATAGTAATACTTTGTGCTTTAGGGACCATTCCTCTGCTAGAGCATCTAGAGATCCGAGTGTGTTCACACACACTGTCAGAGTAAAGTCTTCTCTGCATTCCCTTATTTGACAGCGTTAAAAAAAAAAAACCCACACACAACAAGGTGACAGGTTACTGGTCACTTTATTAGGTACACCTGTTCCTTGTTATTGGTTCTCAGTACATTAGACAAGTAGAAATGTCAAGACGTCCTGCTGAAGTTCAGACTGAGCATCAGAGTAAGAAAGTAAGTTCATTTAAGTGACTATAAACCTGGCATGGTTGCTGCTGCAAGACAGGCTGGTCTGAGTATTTCAACCATCTCTAGAGTTGGCACGAAAAATATCCAGCGAACTGAGTTCTCTGGGTGAAAATTCCTTTCTGCACTTCAAAACTAGACAACAGAAAACGTTGCCAGGTCTGATGAGTCTCGGTTTCTGCTGCAACGTTCAAATGGTAGGGTCAGAGTTACCAGTAAACAACATGAACCGATGGATCCATCCTGCCTTTATCAGCAGTTCAGGCTGCTGGTGGTGTAGTGGTGTCCATAATGCCTTCTTGGTACCAACTGAGGATCTTTAATTTTAATCTATTCTGTGAAGATTTAAAACAGGTCTGAAGTGACAGCGACTGTATAGCTGCTGCTTCTGCAGTAGTAAAGGTGGCTGTGTGTGTGGTTAAGGCAGTGAGTCTAGGTTGCCTGTGTTGATGGATTTGTGGGTTTTATTTTCCTGATTAAATGTAACCTTAGTTTATAATAAGTGGTTAAAATGTTTTCATTTTGGGGAAGATTAAAAGGATGAAACCTGTTTGATGTCTAAAATCAATGACTTACATTTATCGACTGGTGTTTTATACTCATACTGTGTCTTTGGCTTTAGAGAAAGCTGCACAAGCCTTTTGCATCTGTAGTTATTTATGCATCCTATCTGTGCAGGTGCTTTCTGTCTCCGAGGTCCAGCAGTGTAGTTGGTTCCCATGGCGTCTCCAGGGGGACAAGGAGGAGGAGCTCTGTCAACAAGAGGAGGAAGCGGTGCCAGGAGGATGAAGTGGGCTCTGGAGCTGAGCCTGGGCAACACCAGGTAAATGGAAACTGACACGTACCCTGAACATCTGCCCACACCACCAGGAGGAGCTGTAAAACTCTGGCATAGAGGGGAGAGTAGTGCAGGTAACAGGTCTGTCCAGGTGATCGAATTTACATGTAGGATATGATCTTGGCTTTAATGAATTATTAAACAACAACTCTATTATGCTGTAATGGTTTCACTTCTGAGCATGTCCCTTTCCTTATTTCTGCCTGCCTCCATCACCAGACTGCTGTTTTATGTGTTCCAGGTGTAATTAAAGTTGAAAAAGGTCCATTCAGTTCAATAGAGGTCCCTGCTTTTATTTAAAGGTTCATAAACTTAGAATTTTTCCAAAGAATTTGAGTAATCGTGTTACATTCAGTATTGCTCAAAATCCTGGCAGGTAATTGTCCCATTCCCAGTGAACAGTTTGGCATCGTGTCCTGCCTAAACTAAGAAGTTTTACATCGAATGACCATCCAGATGCAATGCCAAAGGGCATTTGTGTCTCCTGCTAGACTCAAACTAGCAGCCTTTTACCCATGTCCCGCCTAACTACAGATTATTTCTGCCTCCAAACTTTTTAGAAAGCAGCAAATCCATTTTCTGTTTGTTGACCTGGGCCTCCTCACAGTGCGTGCGTGTGGGTTTTACACTCTTGTCTTGAGGGGTTTAAACGCTGTATTAAATTAAATGGCAGAGCTTATGAGACGGTGAATAAAAGTTAAATCTGTTTGTGTTTTTTCCCGCTGCAGGAGCCGCGGCGACCGGCAGGGCGGTCAGGGAGACGTGGTTTACCCCATCGGCTACTCTGAGAAACCAGTCCCCGACACCAGCATCCAGGAGACGGATAAGAACCTGGTGGAGAAGGTGAGGAAAGCTCCAGATACACACATTTTTCCTCATGTTTGAATCTCCCCAACCACCAATCTGTGGATTTAATGTCTATTTAGTTTCACGGTTGAAGCCACCTTTGCTGAATTAGTTTTACTTTACTTTGTGAGAAATAAACACAATAAAAAAATCTTTTTATAGTGACCATCCAGATTTAGTTTTTACTTTAGTTTTATAGTTTTTGTAGTAGCTTTATAATAACTATAATAACCTTGGTGTACATAGTTTATTCTGTCAAACATGTGGAATCAGTACTTTGAGCAGAAACTGGATGTGGATTTTGAAACTGGATTTTATGTGCCTTCTCACAATGAGCAGTCAGCCCTCAGCCCATACTTTGGAATAGGTGCCTTAAAGACAGTCGCTTTTATTTTGATAGGACATTTAAAACAATAGGAGTTCAGTCAAAATCTTTCCTCACAAAAGTGTTAACATGAACAATTCTACAAAAGTACAAACAGGAAATATGAACATAAATCATGTTTTAAAGTGAAGAGCAAAGGTAACATACAACAGAAATAGAGATGTAATGAAAAACGTGCTTAGAATTAAAAGAAGAGGCTCAATAAAGAAAGCGAGGCTCAGTCTTGGGTGAACGTAGGAGGGTCTTTAGCAGTGACTTAAATCAAACGTGTGCTGTTTGGTCTGACCCTTGCCTTCTCTCTCGTCTTGCTGTGGTGCAGCGGTGCTGGGATGTGGCCCTCGGGCCCCTGAAACAGATCCCCATGAACCTATTCATCATGTACATGTCGGGCAACACCATCTCCATCTTCCCCATCATGATGGTGTGCATGATGGCCTGGAGGCCCATTCAGGCTCTCATGTCCATGTCTGCCAGTGAGTACCCAGCGCTCAGACACTGTTTATGTTCCTCACTGGATGCTAACTGCTCCTTTCATCCTCTCCTCCTCAGCCTTCAAGCTGCTGGAGAGCTCCAGCCAGCAGTGGCTCCAGGGCCTCGTCTACCTGATCGGAAACCTCCTGGGCTCGGCCCTGGCCATCTACAAGTGTCAGTCGATGGGACTGCTCCCGACACATTCGTCCGATTGGCTGGCGTTCATAGATCCGCCGCAGGTAAGGTCATAAACATGCAGCGGGGATAAATACTTCTTCAAACTGATACCATAGGTGTATCTACTAAAAATCTAAGATGAGTTTGACCTTAACCTCAAGGTCAGAGGTCAAGTTTTCTGAATATCTTGTGAATGCAATAACTTGAACGAGGACTGAGATGCAGATTTTGAAATTGATACCATAGGTGTGTCTATCAGGAGGCTGACAGGTACCACTGCTGGTACACAGTATTTTTAGTAGTTGTAGTAATATTAATAATAATGTTAGTAGTAATAATAATGGTAATAATGGTAGTAATAGTAATAATAGTAACAATAATAATAATAATAAATGATGACGATAACCTTTAGAATTGTCCCTCCTGTTTAAGTGTAAAGTTTAAGTACATTCACATTTATAAAACTTGTCTCAGTTTGTCCACAAAGAAATCCGTCAGCACGGCCGATGTTTGGGCTTAAACTTTATTAAAATAGATAAAAGTTTCTGCAGCTCATTACCCCAAATTTCTGTGGACCCCCTGCTTACAAAGAAAAAGGGAAAGCTGTAAGTGAATGGTTTGTTTACAGTGAAAAATACAGGGGAAAAAAACACCTCATTGTTTGTCCTGATGGAGCACTGCAATCTGCTACTGAGCAGATTTTCACACTTTGTTCACATTTTGAGTAATTCTAGTTAAAAATACAGCCAATAAAATGAAGTGAAGAGTCTGACACAAGCTTTCCATTAGCTCAGCTTTTGGCTTCATTGGACTGTTTGTTGATAAAAGCTGCTGTGAGCAGCTCTACATGTTTGATTTGGCAGATTCTTTCTAACGCAGCCCTTGAAGGGATGTGTGTGGAAGTGGTGACCGTTCACTTGTTCTGTGAATGTGTGAACCACTGCGCTGTCACGATGCCTAAAAAATGGCACAGTAGGTTTGGTATGTAAGGCCATCTTTTCATGTTTTCAGCCTTTTTGGCTTCTTCATTAACTTTTTATAAGACGTCTCACGAGCCTCAACCTGCTGAACTACTGTTTCCAGCTCAGTAGGGGGCAGAATTGGGTTAGTTTCAAATTTTCCTGAGGTCATGGAAGAAACCTTGCATGATGCATTTATTTAAAGCTGGTCGTCAGAAACATCTTTGTAACTTGCAGGAACAAATAAAATCATACCTTTTTGATGTTAAAATACCTCAGAGTGGGCCTTTGAGGGGTGACTGCACATAAACATCATACAGTTAATGTCTATTTCATCACATCCTTCCGTCACAGATATCTGAGCGACTGTTTTATTTGCAGGTCTGCTTGCAAATAAAACGACTGCAAGTAGGTTTTACGTGCAGTAAGCAAAAGTTCCCTGATTTGATCTGGGGAGGAGACGCACATCCCTCTGTATTTCCCTCAGGAAGAGCATGCAGTGTTCCCGAATCAAACATACAGAGCAAGTTGCTGTGGCAACCCCTTGTATAAGTGCACAGCCGAAAGTAACTTTGTTACCAGTTTCTCTTGGTATTACCCAGCAACCTCCTGCAACCACTTCCCAACCAATTGGGGAATACATTTATTTCCTTTGCAAACAAAGGTTGCCAGATGGTTTCTAACTGGTGTGTAGACCTGTGTGAATGAGGCCTTAGTCAGAAAACAGTCAAACTTAGGCCTGTTTATAGGAAATATGAATGACTGTTTGCATCAGAAGTTAGTGAGGGTGGTCTCTGCCTGTGGATCTACCTTGGAAAAACCCAGAAAGTATTCTAATGGTGGTCTAACCACATTTGTATTGATATGCTGAGGTGTCAGAGGGGAGGTCATCAGATGTCGACTGTATGGGGAAAAGAGTTAAGAGGTTAAACATTAGCTGTGTTCCAAAACGTAGGCTGCATTTGTAGACCGATTACGTCACAGCGACACGACGAAGGCTGTCCAAATTCGTAGACTCCTCCAAATGCGGCTGACAAATGCGTCCTTCTTTTCCCCATATTTGAAGGATGGGTCGGGTGTATCCTTCGTGGCCTACCATATCCCAGAATTCATAGCGTGGCCCAGCCAATTCCAGTTTCCAACAATGGCGGCAGCTACTTAGTTTTAATATTACTCTTATTACTCTTTCTGGGTCACAAAATAAACTTTTAACATATTTTCAGGTGTGAATGTAGCTGTGTAAACTTCAAATATCTGCTCGGTTTATCAAGACATCACATATTTGCAAAAGTGTTCCAACGTTTTCGGAGACGTCTGTTACCCACCAGCTCGATAGCTAGCTGGGGGTTCAAGGG
>VUQG01024194.1:0-15752 GCA_015106755.1 Etia nguti | reverse complement strand
CCACGGCCCCTTCTCCGCAGTATCCTTTATGAATCATCAAGTGTGTCGATATCCATATTCCGACATCTTTATGTCAGCAACAAGACAATAACAAGGCTGGCCCTGAGCTCTTAAAGCAAACATTTTAACAAAGACTCTAGTGACAGGAGGGTAGTGAAGAGGCTGGAAGCCATGAAGTGGGGAAAGTGGACACAGAAAGGATATAATGGAGCAGAGAAACAGAAGGGACCCTTCCTGTTCAATCAGGCCCCATCTGAACTCACAAACTCCCTCTCTTCTCTATCTTCCTCACTAATTTGCATCTCTTTTATGTCCCTGCTTCCTATTATGCAAAAGTGCAAGCTAAAAAAAAAGTAGTCCAGTTCACAAAGTGAGTCGCTCCATTTCCCCACACTTTTTAATCAATACCAGTCAGGGTAGGGGGGGTTATGTGGTGTTCAGCTGCATTTATGCTAACTGGAATATTTGAACTGTTCTCTTTGAACTGTAGTTACCTTGGAAACTAGCCCACAGGACTTGTTTTATAACAGTAATTACAATTAGTGGTCAGACTAGGTCTTGAGTTTACAGAACATATAAATACAGAATCCCATATACATCCTATAGGTATAGCACGCTGCATTTCAGAATGCTCACTGGCTGCTTGGAAGCAGCCTTGATGACCTTTACGACCCCTGGCTTGCTTTACATGGATGACTTTTCTAGCTCATTGTATGCAGACTGCCAGGAAAGATGAAGCCTAGAGAAATTTAACAAGCGGTTTGTCGGCTCTGATACTCCACTTTCTGATGCCCATGAAATCCTACTTCTTCTGGCCATGTAGCTGATGATAAAGCGGGCTCCTGCAAGGCCTTCCCGCTGTTGCCATTTGTAATTTTTAGAAGTCATCACTGGGGGCGATACATCTTGATTGTGCCTTGGCAACTGTCATGCTCCACTAATGCACAGTGTGAGAGGGGGCATAAATGCAGAGTCTTCCGGCAGCACTGATGTTTATCTTCCCTGCTTCATGAATTTGCATTCCCATAGACACAATTTACTCATAATGGCAGGCATCACAGCGTAGATAGGCCCAGTGTATTATCAGTCTGTATACAGTGTTTGTTTTACAAGTGGACAGGCAGGAAAGGGGGATTTGAACATTTTGATGAGGAAGACAGATTGATAGTAATATATGCCTCCTCTAATGGGCTTGATAGAGCTTTATGAAATATTCATCATTGGCTACTATTGTTGTAACGTTGGCAGCTGCGTCTGAGGGATCGCATTTTTATATTAATAACGTAGCCCGTGTAGGACAAGCCTAATGACTCTGAGAAATACTGCGTTATTTCATATCATAGTTCTTATAAAACGGGGGGGGTTTCAAAGTTTTGACTAGGACGTGCCAATTTACAGAGCAGGCGTATGATTGATGACATTTCACGAACACGTTTAGTACGTGTTTTTGAAACGTGTCGTTGGAGAACGGTGGTTTCTGCTGGCTTTTTTTTCCCACTAGACTTGTTCGTTAATGATGGCATCCTATTACAGTACTACACTTTAATTCAGCGAGCATTTTAGAATGACCCATTTTTCTGATCGATCAAGCAAGGTTCTTGGTTTTATTCACCTGTGGCGGTGAATTCAAAGATCACAATGTATGGCTCAATGCTTTTGTGTCTGAACTGTGGATGCTTCATCTTTCCTTCTTGTGCTTGTGAGTCACACAGAATTTTGCGAAGGCTCACCGCTGGCCTACAGGTCGCACTTTGAGATCCCTGGGTGTAAAACCTTGAAAGAAAGTTGAATTTCAGTTTTCAGCATCTAACGGGGGAGAAAAAAAATCCCATTATTACAGTGAATATCATGTCCCACCCAGAGCAGACTTATGAGAGATACTCAGGCAAATATTTGAGGCCTTGTCATTCCTGCTGTTCCCCTCCTCTCTGAAAGTAGATGTTTGTTCACAGTGTCCTTTCTGCCTTTCAGAACGCAAGGAATGCAATTTCTTTTAGAATGCAACGAGTTTTAAAAAATTATTGGTGTTGCACTTCTCTTATTCATTGACTGTAGATGTGACCCTTTTCATTGTATCTGCATACTGTACCTTTCTCGCTACTTTCACAGATTTATTTGGAGAGAACTAAAACTATGCATTCTCAGTAACTTTCATCTGCAGACTTAGCACTAATATTAACACTAATGTAGTATAGTGTGGTTTGAGGTAGTTTGTCCGGGGGTGCATTCTGAGTCCCAAAATCTATAATGACTCCGTAATTGCCTAATTAAACTCCTACAAAGCCGCTGATCATTTGCAACGAATCAAAAATCACTGGGCAACTTCTGGATTTGTATTGTGAATAAATTTGATTAGAAGTGATTGAACAGTTGATTGACGTGCAACTTTGGTTGGTTATGTCTGATAATTAGCTGGCACTTTTCCTGCCAAGTTTCTGTCACACATTTGCAGTGACATTGCTTTAACACCTCCAAAATCGGGGTGTGTTTTTCTTTTCACAAATGTCAGAATGCTTTCTCAGCCATTATACGGGACTCACTTTTCACCAATCGAACAGTGATTTTCGCAAACGTGGAATCGACTCTTGTAGACGCGGGCAAGACGGATGTCATACTTGTGCCCACTTTTACCGACACTGTTGAAATAATATTCATACTGTAGATAATTATAGCGCACATACTGCTCCCATTAGATTTATGGCGAGAGTGAGAGGAATGGAGCCCAGTTGTGGGCTTATGACTAATCAGTGTCTGATGAAGGAGGACATGGAAGTACATTGTATTCGAATTTTTTGGTTTGTTTTTTAAATTCAGTTGCTAGAGCTAAAGATTTAGATAATCAGCATCAATACTGCAGTGGATTTGTGACTCACAGCTCCAGCCTCTCAAGTCTTTTGAAGTGTTCAGTAATAATTTACAGAGCTTTGCGAAAACAGTAAAATAGAAATCCAGTCATGTGCTTAGAAAATGTACTTCTTTTTTGTGGTCACGGGAATACACTCTATAAGAATCGCTTAATTTAGTCACTTTTTCGTCACCCTTCTAACAAACAACCTGACTGTAATGGCAGCTACCAGTGCAGGAGAAGAAGATAAAACATATCCTCCAGACACTCGCACCTTTTCCTCCTTCCAGTGCTCTTCCACTTCCATGCCACTGAAAACTACCAGCAGAATCTTCGGTCACTGGCGACCAAATAACAACACATATGAGTAACTCACACACTCCCCCATATTCTGAATCTCTCCTGTGCTTCTAAATTGCTAGTATAAAATGCCCAGGCCAGAGGGGTAATAGTTTTTGATAATGATCCTGGGCTAAGCTTTGGTGCTGTGTGGCCACATGCCGCACAGAAAGCATGCTGATTATTTCTCTGAAGTGTGTGTGTGTGTGTGTGTGTGTGCACGGATGTGTGTCCGTAATGGTAATTTCCAGGCCTGATTGGCAAAGAGCGATGAAATTGGGGGCAGTTAGCACTGAGGGGAAAATAGTGCTGGAGTGTGTGGAAATGCAGCAGCCGTCCAATGGTAAACAAATTATCTGAAGTGAAATGACAACATTAGGCGATGCAAAGTGCCGGTCCACATTATGAATATGGCTCCATGCTACGCTTTTGACTACCTGTGTTTTTTACACCATTTGAAGCAACTGAGCAGTCCTTATAAAAGATCTCTGGCCACCTCACCTTCTTAGGCAAGGTATTCAATCAAAAGCATGCATTAATCATAATCATTTCACGCGCGTGAACATACACTGTAATTTACTTTGCATTGAATATATAAAAGATGAATAACAATATGAGGATATGGAAATGCTGAAAACATCTTTATGTTTTGCCACATGCGTTAAATGCGGATAAATATTGATGAGCTGAGAGGGAATGCTTTGTTTTCTCTGAAACAATCTCAGTTTTTGTTGACAAAGACAGCTTAGCGAAAGGCAGATGTGAGATAATACGTGAATGATTTGAGCAAACTGCTCAATTTGCCAAAACTAAAGAGCTGTAAAACACTTCTTTATGTCACTTATTGTTTCAGACATTATATGAAAACCAAATAAGTACCTGACTTTTTTTATTCGTTTTCTTAAGTTCTATTCATAGTACAGGCTCGCCATTGCTGAGTGAGAAAAACCCATAGGGCTGTCGGTTGTCTCTAGCGACAGACAAAAGGTGTCTGTGTCTGCTCTGTGTGCCCACACATTTACAGAACCTAACCCCTGAAGTCAAGACCCATTTGACTCACAGCAAATTGGCATGTCTAGACTCTTTTCCATTTGATTGTATTTAGTTATTTATTTATTCGAGCAAGCTCTCGACTAAACTGTTTTTTTTTTCTTCTATTAGTGTGGATCTCTGGCTCTGTGGGCACCCGAGCTCAGTCCCCCTCCTTCTTTTTTTTCCTGTCAGGAATGAAGAGTTAAGTGAGGGGATTAATTACTAATTGCACTTTTTAGCTATGAAAGCATTCTTTATGAACAAGTGAGGAGAGAAGTTGTTGCTCTGACACGCACATGCCAGGCAAATGATGACAAAGTAGACTTTGGTGGCTCGGCTTTTGCCACCACTGTGATGCCCCGATGATGGATACCTCTGGGAAATGTGACAACGAGTGTTTTTGGTGCAAAGTGGATGGATGAATGAATAGATGCAGCCACATCAGCCTGCTCACACACATCATCCCATGTCACTATTGCTGCTGCTCCCTTATGAAGACACATTAGCTGCAAAACCCAGCCAGGCTTTAAATTGAATGAAGGAGGTCACTTTTTTTTTTAACTGCTTAAGTGATAGGTACAGGCTGGTGCTGGTTAAGTCTTACGTTCTCTTGATCGCTGGCTTGATGGTCCTCTGAGGACACCAGTTTTGCAATGGCAGCGTTTTAAAGAAAATGTTTTGAAAGAATACCTTCTGAATAAAGATGGATGAAGTCTCGAGTGTCAAGTCCCAATTTAAAATGAGCAAAGCTGAAATTGCATTCAAGTTCCCAGGGGTTTGTGGGTTGTTTTTTTTGTTTTTTTAGAATAAAACCATCTGTGTTTCACTTAACCTCAGTCTGCTGGAGAACAGTTTCGTTGTTTAAGGTGTGCTCAAGCTAAAGCCAAGAATAATCACATTCGGGTTAAGGGTTTTTCTAGCAATTTAGTATTCCAGTGTCAAAATGTTGTAGATTCATTTTAAGTTAAGATCAAGATCCAAAAGTGGCGGATGTGCTACGTCGTGTCCCAGACTGCTAGATAGTAAACTGTTTGCAGCGTTGTCCTTTTGAACAGTCTTTACATTGTCATGCAACACATTGCCACTTCCAGCTTATCTCAACTCTTACAGATGAGCCCTTGTTGACACTTTTTAATGTACTGGGTATGCACAGTGATGTTATCCTAGTGCTCCACTTTGACACAGTTCACGTCTTATGTCAGACATTTGCTTTTGAAATGAATTTAAGTTTTTAACTCAAGTTACATTAAATTCAATTCAAATTAACTTTCTATCACTCTTGGCTCAGGTAATGTCATGGCTATAGTTCAGGAGGTTGAGTAGGTCTACTAATCGGAAGGTTGGTGTTTCGTTCCCTGGCTGCTCCAGTCTGCATGTCAAAGTATCCTTGGACAAGATACTGAACCGTCATTAGGGTGTCAATGTGTCCGAATGTTAGATAGAAAGAATGTGTGTGCGATAGAGACATGTTGCACTTTGAGTGCTCAAGGTGAGTAGAAAAGTGCTACACAAGAACTCGTCCATTCACAGTGACTGAAGGTGCTCAGTGCTCTGTAGCTTAAGAAACAGTTTTAATCAACTGATATAGTCTCACAGTGTGCAAGCTTTTTATAAAGGGCCTTGTGATCCAGAGAGAAAACGTTGAGTTGAAAGATGATGAAAAACCTGTTCTGTGTTTTAAGAAAGAACGCATTAATTATTATTTTTAATCAATCTGCAAATACACAGAGGCAAACAGACAAATATTAAATGCAGAAACACACTGTGAATGTGTCCCCTGGGAATGTTTCTAGATGTTCTAAGTTTCTAAATGTCCCTTTGTAATGTTTCAGGGGATATCTGGACTTAGAACTCATTTTTCAACACCAGTGATGGGTGGTTATCAACTTCAAAAGTCACAATACTTTGAACCGCAAGCCTGTCCCAAAGTCACAGGCTGTGCCATAACTTATTTGTGTCACCTGGAAACATTTCTGTTGAAGCCAAATTTGTTGCCTAACTGAAAAGTTAGAATTCAACTATGGAGGTTTCTCTCATATGCGAGAAGATTCTCAGTTTTCTGGGTTATGACTTCTACAACACTGGCAGAGACATTTGATTACCGTCTCGTGGTGGAAGTCCTCCTGAAGTCTATCTACATAGATCTTTAACATACCTACATATTCTAAACTAATGGATTACAAAGTTTGTTAAAATGTGATGCCGGGAGCCAGACTCTATCAAACAGCCACAGGAGCACATTTAACAAAGCATTCTGTTTGTGGAAATCTTCCCAATTAAGCAAAACACTAGTACAGCATATTTTCAGCTACAGCTGATGTTAACACTCAAAATGTGTGGTGTGCCCCAGTGAAGACACAACTTCAAGTAAGTCTACCGGTAATGGGTGGCATATCATACATACCTCATGTGTGGGAGAGAGGTGCGCAGTCGCACCTTTGATGACACCTTTAAAGAGGCGGTTTTCAGACACAGATGTTTACATGTAGTAGTTCTAGGAAAAACTAGTCCTTAGATTTAAAATCTTTGTATAAAACAGACTGACATGGCTAATCTGTTTCTTGCTTGATCCTTACATCAACAGATGTGAGACAGGAGTGGTTATACAGGGGGTGTAGAAAGTGTGACTTTATGTGTGCTTCCAGCCTTCCAAAGGTAAATCAATTGACATAAGTTAGTTGGTTTAACAGTAACGCCATAGCTCATCAGATTCAGGGTTTTTCTGAGCAAGACAGTAGATCTGTTCAGTAGTGGTCTATATATTAGAGTCCTTCAACTGTGTGTTCAATGGGTAGCAAAATAACACTAAGATAAGTTCCACACATGGAAATACAGCAAAGACTGAACAAAGATGTCTGGATTTGAAGGGCAATACGTATGACGAGATAAAGTCTCACAATGTACATGCTTTTTTGAAGGGCCTCGTGATCCAGAGAGAAAATGTTGAGTCGAAAGATGATGAAAAACCCATTCCGTGTTTTGAGAAAGAACACATTAATTATTATTTTCATTTCTTTTCCGGTTGTGGCGCAAGTGATAGATGGATATCGAAAGGCAACCCTGTACTGGATTGTGTATTCCTTCACAGGGTACATAGGCGAGAGTAAGAATGAATATGAAAAAGTACAATTTCAACGAGTTATCCATCATAGAAATTCAGTTCTAAAGTGAAAAGAAAGATTGCAGGATTCCTCAATTGAATTAAAAATCAGTTTCTTGTACGACAGCAGTCCTCCCTTTGTTTGTGGTTTGAAATCTTGAAGGATAAATAATTCTTTTTGAATATAAAAGCAAGCATATAAGAAAGCAGCGTGATGCAGAGATGTGAGATGAAAACGCTCTTTAACGTCCCACACAGTCTTTGCTCTGTTTATCATCGTAATTGACTACATGCTATTCTTCTGTCAGCTTTTTTTATTTGCACATGTCTAAGATGAAAAAGTCCATGTGTGAGTGCGCATGAGCCTGTTTCGGTGTTAAAAAACAAAAACAAAAAGCAGCAGTCTGTAAAATATGCCTGCTTTTTGTCAGTATATTGGAAAACCAGGACACTAATGGAGAAAAGGCCTAGAAAAATCAAATCCAAACAATTGAACTCAGAAGTCTGAAAATAAGAAAACGCTGTGAACAAAACTGAGTAAAGCGAGAGAGCAAGTAACACTTTTCAAACCTTTGCTGCAGTTTGTGCTCCCAAAACAGTCTGAGGGTGTCTGTATGAATGTGTGTCAGTGTGTGTAGGCTTAAGTTGATCGGCAGCCTGCCAGTGTTTTGAACTACACATCAGTACCACTTTGTACCCTCCATTCTGACCCCACCCCCGTGCGACACACACACACACACACACACACACACACACACACACACACACGCACACACACACAAAAGCCTCCCCATTAACACACTCTGCCTCTAATGGAGTTCACTACTCACTACTTTCCGCTTGAACATGCAGTAGAGGAGTGCATCTAATAGTAGTCGCACACAGTTGGACTACATGGGTGTGAGCTTCAGTTAATATATGCCACTAGAGCCTGTGTTGGCAGACAAGATTGTGTTATCTGCTGTGGTGTGTACGGGCCCAGCCCATCTGTACGGTGACATCCTTCATAAATGAACCAAGCCGAACTGTGACGGCTGTCTCTTAGCCTGTGCTTCAGTCCTGTTGCTGCACTGACACCTCTGATGCATGCGCGGTATCTTGCCTCAGTATCATGAATACTGAAAGGATGTGCCACATTTGTATATCACCCTTTAGGCTTCTTTCAACGTGATTCCGCGCGCCTCTCTCTCTCTTCACTCGGCATTTTGCGCGCTGAAAGCAGGTGCTTATAAAAACATCTCTCTTTCCTCCTTTTTTTTGATGTAAACATTTTCTTGCCCTCTTCACTTCACGTTACTACTTACATTAAAAATAGCGCAGTGATTTAATCTGCTTACAGTTAACCCCTCCCCTTTCTTTTTTTCCTTTCTTTCTTTTGCTTTTTAAGGGACAGAGGCCATGTTTTCCCAGCAGCCACAGGACCTGGTGGTGGTGGCAGGCCAGCCTGTGACATTACCGTGCAGTATCCCCGGCTATCACGGCGTCGTCCTGTGGATCAAAAACGGCTTGGCGCTGGGTGTGGGCAGAGACCTCTCTGGTAAGCATCTATCCCCCTTGAGCATGTTACCCCGGATTTCTCTGTTGCCCTCTGTTTCATCTATTAATTATACCCTCTAATATAACTGTAATATTCAAATGGCTGCTTTTTGTCATCTCAAGTTCACACATGTCAACAAGCTACCCTTTGCCAAATACATGAATCCACAGAGAGATAAAGCAGGGCCCCTAATAGTGTGTTTCATAAAACAAGAATTGCAAGTGTACTAATTGTATCACTCAACATGAACGAGCAAAAAGAAAAATCATTTATGTCACTCTGTTACATGCAAAGTTGAATCTTTCATACTTTCAAACCAACTGCAGCACGAAATGAGTTGTTGCCCTGGTCTTTGTTGGTGCTTCAGGCTTCTAAATGGCTTTTTGAAGAGTACCTGGTGTCCTCTAATTGCACTGCACCTCGTGCATAATTGTCTTAATTGTTTAATTTAGTGCAAAAGTGACTACTGCACTGTCACTTAGTAGCCCGTTGTCAAACCAATCAAAGCTTTGTGTGCTGGCGACCTTGATGAATTTCAAGGAAACGCATCGCTCCTTTTAATAAACCTGAACAACCTTTTAAAGCGCAAAGCTGCTGGATAAGAAAACCCCACAACACCATGTCGCTGTTGCATTATTTATTCATAAAATTCTCCCGAAACAGAGATTCATTTGAATGTTTACGCAGGGCTCCGTACGCAGCGGGATGCATTACTCTTTAAGGGCACAGTCTTTATTTTAGAGCTCTCTAATTTGCCTCGTGCACGTCTGCTCTGTGACCACTGAGAAATCTGAGTTAATTGCAATTCGCGGCACAGTGTCACAATATCCAACTGTGGCCATTTTCAAAACACAAATGTCTCTCGTGATCACTGGCGATTAAATATGTATTGCTCTACAGATTTGAGGTCCTCTACCCTCTGACCTTTAGCAAACGCTCTTTAAAGGCCTTTTCCTGTCACCAGTACGGTCTGTAATTAAACCTCAGTGGCTGACAGAGCCCCAGTAAAGCCATCTTATTCTCTCTTCAGGTCCTTATCAGGCACAGGGGAGGCTGAGAGGTAGCTGTAAACAATAGTCCTGCAGTCTTTGAGTCTCCTTTGGAGGAAGAGGAGGCAGACAGGGAAAGTACTTATGATTGCTGGAGATAGAATGGAAGAGGAAGCACAATTTTATTTAGGGTCAGAGTGGAGCAGAGATGTTTATCCTCTTCTATTTTATTGATTTAACAAGACAAGACGATCAAGATGAAATCTCATTTCAGGAATGGGTAAAGTCGGAGTAAGGTGGAGAAAAGAGGAAAGAGAGAACGTCGGGTCGTCACACCTAGGAGAACTGCAGTAGATCACTCTTTAACAACGCATCTGTAAATAATTTCCCAGTCACGGGCAGGATGTAGAAACTCTGGCCTTCTCCATCAGCTCTCTTCTTCCTGTTGTTTGGATGAATAATCAGGCCCGATGTGTAGAGTTTGAGAGTTTAAAAATGAGCACGGTTTCTTATAAAGGAGGAATAGATTCCTGTCGGGAGAGGAAAGGTTGCTGAAATCAACCCTATGATACGGACAGGAGCTGAGTGCCTCCTATTGAAGCAGATGACACTTTTTCAAAATAAAGCACTCCACAGCTGTCCCTTTTTTTTCCATTTTCTTTTTTTTTGCCACTCCTGCCTACCTAAACAAGTAACGCATGCAGAAGTAAACGAGTGATGGTACATCATTGCAAGATGTACACAAAGAAAGGAAATTGGCAGCTGTATACATAAAAAGTGCGACGAATCAAATGTTGCATGGAGCATTTCAATAATATAGGTCTGCTTGGGTATTCATAGAAAGAAGCTGCGTTGGCAGCGTGCTCCGCCTGGGACCTGTTTCCATTCACAGGAGCAGTGATTAAACTGAGAGAACTCTTTCACCATTCAGCGCGAGAAATCATAGCACAAAAGCCAATGATTCCTATCTGTCCCTGAATTTCCTCTTCATTCCCTTTTGTGCCATGCTTTTCCACTCTAATTAAAGAAAAGTGAAGTAGCCCCACAGCAGCTCCACATGCCAGTCAATGCCATGAATATGTATCTGCTGCACAAGATGACGGCCACAATGGGCAGAGCGGCTATAAGTGAATTCTCCCGATGTGCACGCAGAGCGAGATGGACGGGGAAGTGTTTGTATACGTTTTGCCATGCACTTGTGGATATACTCCAGGAGGACGCTTTCTTGAGAAGAGACTGATGGCAGACCTTTAGATGCGAGCAGGTGCTACTCATGAGATCAAATTGAACACTCTGGTCATTTGTTCACAGATGCAGCAAAACCTTTCTCTATCCCCCAGTGCTTACACTGTGTGAAATGTGCTCTAGGTAAATGCCATAAATCACTAGGCCACGCCTCAAGTGTCTGTATAGTTACACGCACACGCACACGCACACGCGCACGGTCACCATTGATTCGGCCCGAAGACAAATCCATTCTCCTCTGATGGATTCATTACTCCTTAATGGGCCTATTTTACATTGTTTGCTTTGGGTAACGCGTGGTGTCTTTGAAATTCCCCGAGATCTAAGATCAATGACCCACGTCACATGTGCCGAGGTGATCAGTCTTCATGTGTGTCAGTATAACTTCAGTCACATTGGCAAAATACATGATCAAGGTGCTTATGAGATGACAAAAACACATTTCAGCATGTTTATACTCTTTGAAAATTAGACACATTCTTGTCATTTACTATCCACGGCAAATGCAATTGCATTCCTTTCGGATTCGGCTAATGCACAGAGATGAAACTGGAACGGAGCCATGTCCTCACACAGCGAAATTATTCTTAGTTTGCCAGAGGCACAGATGAGGTAATTGGCAAGATCATCTGTTTGCGTAACAGAAATTTGCATGCCTCGTACCTTGCCACAATTAAGACGAGCAAAGCGAAGTTGTGAAGTGCATCTTGTTTCCCGGGTGCAGTTACGGCTTATCTGTGTAGTCTGCAGTCAACTCAAGGTCACATAATTCAGATTTGCGCAATGATCATTACCCTTGTGATCCAAAATGGCACTATTGCTTTGAATCTCATCAGTGAACATAAAACTGAAGGAAAATGGGTCTCTGGGTGACCTTGTGAATATAATGGTGCATCCTTTCATTTAAGCTTCTGGTTTGTTTTTTGTTTTCCTGAGTGTGGAAAAGTAGAAAGGCAGTGGTTATTAATACTATTTATGGGAGCTTTTACTTGCGATTGGGCATGTGTTAACTCTGTTGTACTTACAGCATTTTTTTTTACTGCCATTCCTCCATATGAAACTAAAGAAAGAAGACATTTATCAACTGCGTTCTAAGTATTCCCCCAAAACAGTAGCTGGTGGCGTTTTGGTCATCTTGGTTAGCATGCCACGTCTTTAAACTTCCTGCACAACTGCCTGGTTGTACTGCTTATATTTAGGTATTTTCTGTCCTTTGTTCTTCCCACTGTATAGTCCCACAAGATTAAAAGCTACATGTTGGAAGATGAAATGCAGAGAGTAGTTTAATCGGCTGTAACTCACCCCACCAGCATATAATGAGGCCCACTTCATGCTCTATTAAAGGCTACTGGATTCAATGAAGCAACCATCAGTAATTGGACTTTGAGCATACGATGGGCTTTTGCAGTAGACAAATTCAAGGACTTAAAAGCTGTTATAAGGCTGCCCAGTCTGTTATGTTCCCTGTGGTTAGTAAAACATATAATCAGAGAACAAGCCCTTTATAGTGATTTTGAGGGATCTCTGAAGTGAACTTGACTTATAAGGTAGTTGTTATCGGAAAATCCATATTTTGTTCCCGAAAATTTGTCAGTAAGAAGCCAAAACTTGGATGGTTGACAACGGACTTCTTTTTTTTTTGGAACAAAAATTCCAAGTATGTGAGCAGAAATGTGAGGTTTCCTGTTACAATACACAATCTTTGGAGTGCTGGCCTTTTTAAAAGTCTGTCCTTGTTCCCCTGTAAAACTCTCCAATTCACTCCTCAAGGTTCATCAATGATATTTATATAAGCGCTACTGGAGGAAAAAGCAGTTCTCAGCTGGAAGTTACTCGCATTTGTGGGAGTTTAATTTGTATAAACCCACATTCCCCGTGTATTCCAAGCACTGTATCCACAGTAATTAAAAATATGGAGCATGAAAAAAAAAGAGAATCTATCTTAGGAAGCGAGCAAATCCAAAAGCATGCAGAATACCCCACAGAGCCGCCCAGTTAAACTCATTCTTCTTCTTGCTCATCTAACTCCATCGAGGGACGCACGCCGCAAAACACTCGCAGTGCACATTTCGATAATAGTTGAGGGTAATTTCTTTAAAACCATCTCTCTTGACTTGTGGAAAGTGTCCATGTCTCTTGGATGTTGTTCTCCATTCTTGCCTTATTAAGCTGTAAATCATTTCAGAGAGCTTTGCTAGAACAAGTCAAACTAATTCCTGTTTATAGTTGCAGTAAAAAAAATAAAATAAAAATCATTATCCAGAATGCTACAGCTACTCATTAAAATTGACAGGAGTGCTGTAAAAACATGAAAATGTATGAAAATGCATTGTGAGTGAAGTAACAAATTAACATTCAAGCTATGTTCACCTATAAAGTCATTGTAAAATCAGTTTCTCTGTTATCTAAATTGCATGCTTTTGCAGCTCCGTTAAAGTTAATATGTTAATGCCTGAACTGTGAAAGGTAACAAAGCAACAATTGTTTTCAATGTTTTCTTTTTTTCTCTCCTTTTTTTACAAAATGAATTTGTTATTAAAAGCTTTAAAAATAATCATTTTATCATCTTGCCTTTGGCGAGTGCACAATATTTTGATTTTCAAATGGACAAATGTGTTTGCACTGCAGGCTACCCTCGTTACACAGTGATTGGCGACCACGGTTCAGGGGAGCATCATTTGCGAATCCAGCGCGTTGAACTGACGGATGATGCAGTGTTTGAGTGCCAGGCGGTTCAGGCTGCCATGAGGTCCCGTCCTGCCCGCCTCACTGTTCTGGGTAAGTCAACACTGAGCACACGGCAACTCCAAACAAACCCAATGTACCAGCGCCAGCAGCCTCCAATCACCGGATTGCAAATGGCTTGTGGAAAAAAACAAAGCACCGGCTTCTCTCTTGTTAATCTGTAAACTATCAGTTCTTAACTTAGTTAGAACAAAGTAAACATCTTTGTTCCATTTATTTGATACAATAGTGTAATAACAGTATACAGTTTATGTATGAAATCCAAGTATTCTTGAACCTAAGCACTGGATACAAGCACCACCAGAGCTCAAAGCACCACTAACCAATTAGATGATTTAAAACTCTAAAGTTTAGGGGGGGGGGGTTTCTTCCCATTTTCCAGCAGCAAATCAAAACTAATATATTTGCACACAGGGACTCTCATGTGGTGTTTTCCAAAACACGATAAAAAATTATGTTGCGAATCTTGAAAAGAAAAGATAATCCATTATTTAAGCTTTTGAAAAGGAATCAGGAATCCGTGATAACTTTTTCCCATTTGGCAGACAGTGTCAATATGACGGAACTTTTACAGAACCTTATTTCCACTTTAATTTCCTTCCTCGGCATGCAGCCTCCATTTCCATTATTACCATAAGCTTGAGAGGTGACAGACTCTTAATTAAACTTTATTGGGTTATCATTCAGTGTTTTCATTTCTGCCTTATTGGGTAGCTCTAGTCCAACCTCTGGCTCATGTCTCTTACGTGGGTCTTTCAAGCGTTCTTCCCTTAGCCTTCCTCAGCAGGTGAGTGCTGAAAAGATAACTCAAGTCGGTGGCAGATCAAGAGAGCAAAGGAAGGAATGAGTGAAAAGAGTGGGGAATTTGTGGGATGTCTGATGCCCGCTCCTCACCACCACCGCCATATTGATCCAGCCTAATGAAAAGTGAAACTAACGATTTTGTAGGGGAGAAAACAGAAAGAGAAAACGAGAGAGGGGAAGACAAATTGCAGCATAATGTTTCTCTGGCAGCGCAAGCCCCCTCCCTGGAAATGGATATAAGTGAATAATTATGGATACTTCTTCAGAGTTTAAAATGTCTGGTGTGACTGCACTTTTCCCATCATCTACTGCTTTCCTTATTAGGCTGCATGTTCACATCTTTCAAAGTTCAGATGCTCTAACATCGAGCTTTTCTTAGAAACTTTGCAATCAGACCTCACACTCAGGGGACATTAGGGGAAAAAAAAAAAAAAGCCCGACAGGCAATTCAAGATGTTGCTGGACGCAATACCCATTTTAATGCATGATTCTCCTATATCTGCAAACAGATTAAACTTCCACTTGGCTTTTCAAGTAACTTTATTGAATCATAACACCAGCCTCCCTCTGAAAGGTTCTACAGTCTAGAGCAGGGGTCTCAAACTCGCGGCCCGGGGGCCACTTGCGGCCCACGTCACCTCTACTGCGGGCTATATATTGACGTGAAGAAATATAATGCGATTTGGCCCTTGAAGTTACTTTTTTTTAGGGGAGGACTTGTTTGTTGTTGAGTGCAATGTTAAAATAAGTTCTTTAAAAAGCAACAAATGGTTTAATATGAGCAGAGAGTACAGACATGTTGAGGGATTGGTTGTGTTAGCTCAGTGAGAGAGTTTTTTGTAAAGAAAACAATTTTCACTAGCAGTCAAAAGCTAATGTGTACACTTATGTCTGCATTTTTATTTTGTTAAATACGAACAAAATGATAGCAGAAGTGCTGCCACGTGTCTGGCCAGAAAGAAAGTAACAACTTGTTTATTTGGTTGTTCAGTGAAAGGCTTCAGTTACTTAAGAGTGAGGGGAAAAAAACTGCGTTCACGTTTGCAGTTTTGTCTTGTTATACAATATTTGAAATTTTAAAAAACAAGCAAAACACTACATTTTCTGAAATATTTG
>VUQG01024193.1:35886-51639 GCA_015106755.1 Etia nguti | reverse complement strand
AAAAAAAAAAAAAAAAAAAATGTTTAAAAATAAAAAAAAAAAACATAAAAAAAAAAAAAAAAAAAAAAAAAAAAAAATAGTTGTTGTTCTGGCCAGGCCTTTTTGTACATCTCTTTGAGTAAAGCATAAAACAAAAAGCCTGTAAACTAAGAGCAAAAATGGAAAGAAAATTACCATTTTTAACTGGCAAACAACAAAACAACAAGATAGCACAAAAGCACAAAGCAGAGGTGCACCTGGGTATCATATCTGACTCACAGCAATCAGAGCTCAGAGCTCAACCTTTCTTTCTGCAATATCCTGCACTGATAGCACACCAAGTCCAATCAAAAATACTCTACTTTAAGTAGAAGCTGTCTGGTAACAGAAAATGCCCCCAACAACCTGAAATTTAAAAGGGTAGTTCAGCTTCCATAGTAACATGTTTGTCACTGCGCACATGCATTATTATTACAGGAAAATTTGATCATGTGAGTATAGTCCGCAGGCAATCATAATCATCGGGGACTCTGTAGGGAATTTCATTCTCAGCATAACATTTCTGCAGCTACTTAAGCTTACTCTTTAAATCAATGCACGATAAATGAGCTACTAGAGGATTAAATGGAGGAAAGGAATAATGGCTGCGGTAAAAACTAAGGAGGATTTTGCTAATTGCATTGGTGCATTTAATAAATTGGTCTTGGGTCTGGTCAAGTATTAAGACACTGGTGTGGATTTAGTGATGCTGGCAGGAAACCTGACAGAAGGCCAGATGCCATGACGGAGAGGCTCTGACCAATGCAGGGCTTTCTTAAATTACAAAGACAACACTGAATAGAGAGACGGGTTATAATAGATGAAGTAAATCACTGATACACTATAAACGACATTAATTTGAATCATTATCTAGATGGCAAAGTTCTTGTTTTGAGTTTAGGTATGTGACTTTGTGAATTTTGAGTAAAGTGAGGATAGAGTCAAATCAGGCATTGTGCCATATGGCTAGACTGTTATATAGAATGAAAACATTTAAAACTACTGGCCTTATTTTACTCATAAAATAAGATATCTCATTTATACGAGAGTCAAATAAATAAATAAAGAGACCTGAAAAGTATTATTTATAAGAAATTTATAAGAAAATCTATGATTATCCAAGAGTCTCAGAAAATCAGTTATAACAGACAGACAGCAATAACAATAGCCAAGGAACCATTATGGTAGTTAAAATTCATTTTTCAATTAAACAGCAATCTTTCATAAATTCAATTATGCACTTGGCAGAAGGCTAAAAATGTATTACGTTAAAACATGATGTGATAAGATTAGAAATCCTGCTGCACTCTATGGGGAATGTCATAGTATTTTTAACTAAACCTGTTCAGTGAGTTTCACAGTAATCCACACCTATTTAAGACTTGTTGACTTGAGAGCTTCGGGCACACAGCTGGCTGTTGATGGTTAGCTTAAGGGTCACATGAATCCTCAGTATTACTCTAATCTGTGTCCCTTCTACAAGAGAGGATTTTTATGTCATCCGCAGACAAATGTGCAACTCCACGATGTTCTTATTAATGTTCTTGGATTACATTCAGAGAAAAAAAAAGGAAAAAAAGGAGCAGATCGAGCAATTTCTTTGCCGAACATTGTTATCCAGGACCGCTTCAGTGAAATGGAAGGCTATAGCGAAGGGACAGCTCTACTGTTTCTGAATGGAATGTGTTTAATGGTAGCATCAATCCAGAAAATTTTGTGTGCTTCATTCCATGTGCAGTCTGCATAGAAATGAGAAATTTGTCTGAATCCATAAAGATATGCTAAAGAAAGGGGACGGCAGAGGTGCACAAAGCTTTGAGGATTTTCCTGCCAGGAAACCTGGATACAACAAACCATGCAGGATCCTCCCTTTTTTTTCTTACTTTGACTGCTCTTACACGTCAGTGTTTTGGTGGACTGAAATGATTCAGATTAATTAAGTTTTAAATTCACAAAAACAACAACCCACAATTACCTCATGATTTTTTATGAGTAGTTTGAAAGTAGTAAACAGGTGTGTAACCTTAATCAGAATTCAAGGTCAGGTTAGTTGGTTTTAGGGCTACTGTTCAGCACGGTAGTACTGCAGAGAGATTTAGCATAAAATGGCAGTCTTAGCATTGATTGAGAAGAAATTAACATTCAAAAGTGGCTCATTAGCCATGTAATACCTATAGACAACATCACTGTCAACAAGAAAAATAAATAAATAAATAATAGGCAACTTGACTGACCCCAACTATGAGGTTTTCTCTGTATTATTGTAGGGTGCTTACCTTACAATGTAAAGTGCTTTGAGGCACCTTGAGCTGAAATTAAGGCTTTAGTGTTATTTCAGGGGTCCTAGTTTTGTCCAGTATTCCAGTTTTCATATGTTTACTGTATGTTGTCTTCTGTACTGTATATGCAGTGTACTCTATATACACTGTAGAAGACCAGGACAAACCTATGTACAGAAATATGTCCGGATGCTGACTTCAGATGTTCTTCAGAACTCAGAGCATTTCTTAAACACAGATGCATACCATATGTCAAATACTGTGTAGTGAAAATGCATTTTCTCCTTCCTTTCTGTGGATTAAACAGACAAAAGCTGAACTTTTTGGAAGGTTTGATTCTGGTTCCATCTGGCATAAACCTAACCCATGCTTTCATAAAGAGAACATCATACCAACAGTAAAACGTGGTGGTGGTAGTGTTATTGTCTGGGGCTGCTTTGCTGCTTCAGGAGTTGACAACTTGCTGTAATTGATGGAACCATGAATTCTGCCTTCTACCAGAAAATCGTAAAGGAACATGTCCGGTCATCATTTTGTGTGCTGAAGCTCAAGAGCACTTGGGTTATTTAGCAGGACAATAATCCAAAACACAGCAGCAAGTCCATATCTAAATGGCCTAAGACAGGGGTGTCCTACTCCAGGCTTCAAGGGCCAGTGTCCTGCAGGTTTTAGATATAACCCTGGGTCAACACACATGAATCAAATGATTAGTTCATTACCAGGCTTCTGGAGAACTTCAAGACATGTTGAGGAGGTAATTTTGCCATTTGAATCAGCTGTGGTGGATAAAGGACACATCTAAAACCTGCAGGACACTGGCCCTTGAGGCCTGGAGTTGGACACCCCTGGCCTAGGCACAGTCCAGACTTTAATCCAATTGGGATGATTTGGTATGACCTCAGACAGCATGTTTATGCTGGAAACCCCTCCAATGGGCCTCAATTTTGGAAAAAAGAGTGAGCCACAATTCCTCCACAGCGATGTGAAAGACTTATTCCCAGTTATTGCAAACGGTTTTCGAGGGAATTATTTTTTCTCAGAGGGCCAGGTAGATTTGGATACGTTTTTTTCTTAACAAATGAATCATCATTTAAGATCTGAATTTTGTATTTACTCAGGTTATATTTGTCTAATGATAAAATTAGTTTGATGATTGAAAGCATATAAGTGTGAAAAATATGCAAATAACTAAGAAGGGAAGGGGAAAATACTTTCTCACAACATTACACATATAGGTTTGTTGGAGAGGTGCAGGTGATAAAGTTTGGAAAATATACTAGGGAGCTTCCTGAGCATTACTCCCCCAAGGCTAGTATAATTATCCTCTTGTCTGAGTTTCGTATGTAGGCCTACCTGGCTGACAGTCTTTCAAATGTCTTTTGCATCATCCCATTAGAGGTCATGGGGTCAGATCCCTCTGTTTGTCATTTACTGCAGTGGTGGTCTTGCTCGGGGGGAGAAACAGAAGAAGGCTGTGCGAGATTTGTTTTTCCTCTGTAGTAGGCCTTATAACTGGATACGATGTTACTCAAAGTTTTTATCTGTGATAATTCAGTTTTTATTTTATTTTACAAAAATACAACATGAGAGTCAACTAAACAAGTAAATACATACTGGTACACAATAGAGCATTCATTATGGAATTTCACAGTCCCATTGATGCTGTATAACCCAGTGACAATGTAAAAGTGCCTTAATGTCAACACTAAATTTGTTAAGAAACAGAATCATATTACTACTTTATGTGAGGCTGTTTTAGGACATAATGTTCTCTGAGGGAGGATGTGGGTGAGGTAATTGTTGAACTTTGCTATATCAACATCATTACTCTTTGTGATCTCAAATTACTCTAAAGTATGAATCCAGAATGAGCTTCCTAACTTCTGAAACGCTTTTTTTGTTGTTCATTTTTACCTGCTGTGGGGTACTATGACAATATGGCTTCAGAATATGACCTTCTTACTAACACACAACCCGGCCAGTTAATTTGCACATGCCGATAACCACATTTGAACCCAGGTCCTCAAAAGTGATAACTTTTTCAAAACAGTTTTTAAATCCAACTTAGTTCAGCATTTTCCTGCAGGTTAACAGTAATGGAGGTAAAACTGTAACACCCACGACCCGAAAGCTACAAACAGCCACTGAAGGATCACAGCCCACATCTCTAGTCACTTGTCAGATGTAAGTAATGGGTTTTGTAATATGTGATTAACCCAAAGTTCAAGAATGTATTCAGATTTAATCATAGCTCATTCTGTGGTGCATGAAAGAGTGCAGTGAGCTTCAATTCCACCTCAAAAGGCAAAATTACAGAATTCATTCTTCCATGTCGAGGCAGAGGATACAGTCTGTGTTACTGTGCAGAAAGCACTGGAGCAGGAAGGACTTTAATGACAACAAATGAGAAGTGAGAGGCATTATTTTGGCCACAGAATGCTTTTTTTCTGTGACGGAAGGCGAGGCACACAGGGATGGAAACGGAGATGACCTGATTTCCATAACTTAAGCCAAGGAATGTGAACCGTGCCTGAGGATGCGCTTGTATTTTTGAGGTAAAAATCAGCCTCGGTTACATATGTTATGTATGAGAACACGAGAAACAGACGCAATCACAAAAAATCACATAACATCTGCTTTTTTTAATGCTCTCAAAGATGAGATTTTTTGCTTTTATACAGTTGGGAATGATAAACTGTCAAGATGCTCCAACTATTGATTTCTGCTGCTAAAAGTATAAATGGAAGGCCTGATCAGAGAGACCTGAGATGTTCCGATGGAGCTATATGATAAATACGTAACAAAACAACTCCACCACATGCGATAAATGAAGCAACAAATTGCTTGAATGTTTTGTGCTAAATTGCTAGAAAAGACTTCTCTATCTGAACAGTTGTTCTCATATATTCTGCAGTTTCAAACAATTTAACGGTAAATGACCCAAATGTGTTCAAAATCGGTTGTTTTGTTCTGGAGATTGATGGGGATAAATTCTCAGTTTAAGATCAGTAATGGCAGCATAATCAATAATAAATCAATGATAAATATTTTATATTGTTCTCAATTATATAACACTGTAGTTTTCGACGCACCTGAGAGGTAGTTAGGGAGTTTACTTTGAAAATAGATGTAAACTAATAAAAACAGGCACTTTTAGAGGAAAGGCAACTTTATCACAAAGTGAAAATAATGTTGGGAAAGAGTAAAAGTTGCACTGATGATCCTGTTTTCTTCGTCTTCTTTTTTTAACTGATTTGAAAATATTTCCACGCTTATTTTTTGTATTTTTTTTTTTTTACTATTCACTCATGTAACTTACCCACCATGTTAATTTTGATTGGCTTGTCTTTTGTCATGATTAAACAACAGCGCACAAAAATCAGTAAGTCTCACGTTAGAAAATATTAAATAACTGCGTGACTCTCTCCTCTCTCTTAGCCGAGCCTGCCTCCACAAAGGAGAACAACTGTCTGAATGCTGCCAAGGCCTGTAACTTGAATGACACATGTAAGAAGTATCGCTCAGCTTACATCAACCCCTGCACTAGCAGGGTGTCCACTTCTGAGGTTTGCAACAAGCGCAAATGCCACAAGGCTCTAAGACAGTTCTTTGACAAGGTAATTATCCTCGCATTTTCCTACACATTTTCTATTTCGAAAATCTCTCCTTTTGCAGACACAAATTTCGAGGCTCGTCTGTAGATTTTTTTCAGACCATATTTGACACCAGAGGTTTATTTTGAAGATAAACACTTTTAAAATCCTGCTTATTACTTTCTGACTACTGGCTGCTGTTATGTTGCCAGATTATAGCTCTTGATACTGTAGTTCATATACGTCAAACACCACATTTTACTGAGGATGAATGCTTAAACAGCAGCAACAAAGCAACAGCAAAGCAGAGCAGCATCTCTAAACAGGAAGTAAACTAGCCTATATCAGTATTTTAAACATGTTTAATGACTATTATAGAAAATTGTATTGCTGTAAATAAGAAGAACAGCTAGGTTAAAATAGTTCAACTATTTACATTTCACAGCAGCTGTGCAACCTTGTTTATTCCACACAAAATCTCCTGAAGAGAAAAATGTTGCCACATAATCTTCTGTTTGGTTATTTGTGATGCTAAGTACAGAACATATGAAATTTAAAGTGTCTTTCAGTCTAATTTCTATCTCAGCCTTTCACAGGCTGTGATGCAACTCTGTATACCTGCATACCCGCACCATACTTCCTGCCTTGCTTTATGACGTTCAGTTTACACATCGGCCTGCGAGTGCTCAAAGAGTGGTTAATATTTTGGCTGCGCTGGATGCATGCCATGCCATCAAAACAACGCAGGAATTTACATTGAACACAGATGTTTTAGACAGCAAGCGTTAAATGTCAAATGTTGTTTCCTTTCCAAAATCAAGGTTCCAACGAAATACAGCTACGGGATGCTGTTTTGCTCCTGTCCAACGGGGGATCAGACAGCATGTGCAGAACGCAGACGACAGACCATTGTACCAGTGTGCTCCTACGAGGATAAGGACAAAACGAACTGTTTATCTCTTCAAAACACATGTAAGACCAACTACATATGCAGGTAAGGCACCTCGAGATACTTGGTAGACTTTTTTTCAGTTTATTCATTTTACATGTTTTTCTGTGGCAGTAAATATAACCATAAATTTTTTCCCCATTCTGTCCATCTTGAGCAAAGTACAAATTGAAAACTGAACATTCAAAATGTAATTTATCGTAAATTGCAGCAAATGTAAGTCTGTAATCGAACTGCTAAAAATATGTGCAAATTGGACTCGGTTGTTGTGTGCTGTCAGTTGTAAACATTGCATAAATTAGGTAAGTTTTTATTCACTTGTGGAGTTTTGCCGTAATGTGTCTTAAATCTACAGACAGGTGACCAGTAAAAGTAGAGTAATTAGTAAGTGAGTAGATAAAGAGCAGTGAAGATGAAGTGGCTAAGAAGGTCATAGCAAATGAATCCTACAATTACAATAACACATAATAATTATCTAGTTTCCCCCCTCTTGTCCATTGTCATCCACGGGTTTCCTCATTGTAGATCTCATGTGTTGCAAGTGTTCCATTTGTCACCCTTCACCTTTCAGCTGAGGTCGGCGCTGCGGGTAGCTCCGTGTATTTGATTTGGCAGACTTTTGCCCTTCCTGATGCAACCCCCAAGGCATTCGGGGATCTTCACTTTTTAGGCCGATGTGTGAAGTGGCCAGTATCCTCTCAGAGTAGTTTGCATCAAGGGCTTTCCTTCAGACACCTCAGGACATTAAAATTGACAGCTAGACCCTGGGGTGCAAATTTATAGAAACCTATAAATGTTTAAAAAAAGGAAAGAAAAAAAAAAAGACTGCCGTGCTCCCGACTCCTGACCTGATCCTGAAGATCACTTTTAAGTCTTGGGTGCCAAAGACCTACACTGTCACAAGTAACTATCATCAACATGACAGTTGGGCCATTTTGACACAAAAGCTGATGTTTGCACTTATCAAACAACATGTGCTACTGACCTGAACGGGAAATCCAGGGAGTGATCAAACATAGCAGGAAGTGATAGGCATAGAAGTGATATAATGCTTTTAAAAGTGACAACACCTTGAAGAAATGACTTGAAATTACTGATCAGTCACTCAAAAATACATTGAAGCCCCAAGGCAGCAACTTCTTCTGTCTCTTTTAACTCTTGTTCATAGGTCAAGACTGGCAGACTTCATCAGCAACTGTCAGCCAGAGGTTCACTCCATATCTGGCTGTCTTAGAGAGAACTATGCTGACTGTCTGCTTTCTTACTCAGGTCTTATTGGTAAGTTAATCAAGTTGTAAAGCTGGATTACTTTTGATATTTTAGCGAAACTGCTGCCATTATTGAAAAATCTATTAGGATAAACTAGCATTAAGAAATTAAACCAAAGTCATTATATCTTTGTATTTTTTTTTATTTTTTTTTTACAAATTCTTTATTTACTTTTGTGTGTGGGGATTTTTGGTCGCAGTTTTCAGTAATTTGCAGATTTTTGTCAGCTCAGTTAGAAGTAAAATGTCATTTTAAACACATTTGCTTTTTCTTAAAGTACAAGCCAACAGAAAGCCATTAAAAGTATGAAATAAAAGTGATGTGAATATATTTCGTGGTATTATAAATTACATTTTATATAAGCCCCGCTTCTTTGCCTCTCTGCAGCTAGCATGCTGACCTGCAAACTGCAAGTTTGGCATGCATTTTCCAAAGCAGAGCTTAAGATACGAGGTTAAAGCAGCAAGATACCCAAGTTCACAGTCAATAAATTTCAAATTTGTAGCATGTACAAGGCATCGCACTTCATACGCCAAAACACTGTGCAGAAAAGTACTTAATTCAGGTTTTTTTTTTTCCATCAGCAGGTTTAATTATGTAGAAAGGAAAAATGATGTCCCACTGAGTTTTTGTAATGAGATTTGAACGCAGGGCAACAGTGACCAATTGCAAACTCAACAGGCAGACATTTTAATCTGCACCATTCATATCATGCTTCACACAGTTTACACCCTCTAATGGGCCCCCCCGAGTTTAACCGCTCATTTCTGCCTTCACACACAAAAATCTGCATGTACTTGCGGAGCTAATAACTATGAGCCTACTCAACCCCAATGATCCCTAAACAAATCAGCATTTTATTCAGTTTCATTAAGATGGAAAAAAATAGCCTAGAATAGTTTCATCTGGCCATTTTGTCCATAAAGTACAATGTGCCCCAGTTTGGTCGTAACTGTGGACTCACAATGGGTGTTAAGCGTCAGCAGCCCCAAAAAACACTTGTCACAACTCTCTTCAGAGCTGCTATGTGTCACCTGCAGTGACATTAGCACTTGTTTGAATAATGTGGATGCTCTTGAAAAGGAAAAAAAAAAAAAAAAGCCATTGGCCATGCCACATAATGAGGATACTGTACCAGGCAATGAGTGTCATAATCATGATGCAGCAAGTTGTCAGTGTCAAGTGTCAATGTCGAGACAGAGAGCTTCACTCTAATTTAGCATCTTTTAATTCAATGCAAGTTCTGTAAAACTTATAAACAGGTTGAAGTTTGCCTACAGTGGAGAATCTGCTTACCGACACAGACTGACCTGAAGATTTCTATTTAAGTATGCAGAGCCTCGAGCCTACCCAATAAAGCAAAGACGTCTCGGTAGAAGGTTTCCACTGGAATAATGGGACGACAGTCACATTCACTAACAATGGTCTACCTGTGTTTTATGCTGCAGGTACAGTGATGACTCCCAATTATGTGCGATCTTTTGGAATTAGCCTGTCGCCGTGGTGTGACTGCAGTGGCAGTGGGAACAGCAAGCCAGACTGTGATAAATTTGTTGAGCTGTTCACCAACAACCGATGTCTACGTAAGTGCCCATATTCACCCATCTTGCAGAAATAACTTGTCTCCCATCTTTGCATTATTCTTTTCTGCTTAGGGTCAGACTCACCAGGTGTGTTATCCAGACTTAAAAATGGTGCTATAAATTGTATCAGATCTGAGATGCCAGAATTTAACTGCAGTGAATACTGGTCATAAAACTCAATATGCATATATTGCGGTTTGTCTGCATATGTTATATTATGCAGATATTATATACTTAAGTTAACATTTAACATTACTTTGGACAGTATCACTCAAATAGAGAAATAACTGTTGAAGTGAGCCTGAGGAGCAGCAGTAATTTGTTACATCAATACACTCACTGAACGAAGCCTGAGTATGCTTTGCTACCTTAATGACAAACAACTGACAAGAGTCTGAGTAGCAGAGCAGAGCTATAATTAAACAGAAACCTGACTTTTATTAGCCACTTGGTTTGACATAACAACCATTTTATTGATAAAGACCAAATCACAACAACAATCATCTCTGGATGCTTTATAATGTAAGGTAGAGTCCCTGCAATAATAAAGAGAAAACTCCCAACAATCGGCGACAGTGGGAAGGAAAAACTCCCTTTTAAGAAGAAGAAACCTCCAGCAGAACCAGGCTCAGGGAGGGATAGCCATCAGTCACGTCTGGTTTAGGGGCTTACTGAACATGTTTTATAACCCCATGTAGGGGACTGAGATGTTACTCTGAATGATCCATTGGTAGCTTTAAGAAGAGGGCATTGAGATCACCGCAGTTGCCACTTTTGCAAGCATGGAGTCCCTCAGGAGTACTCTAACTAGCCAGAGTCCCATGAAGTTGCTCACAAGCTAAACTGTAAGATATGATAGAGACAGGCATACAGAGACTCCTTATTTAGAGCTATGACAGTATGTTGGCATTCAGTAGTATTATGAAGTTTAGGTTTAAAACCAAGCATTTAACAATCCTACAATGTTTTCATACCTAATCATTTTTAATATGATTAAAACTATATCGACACAAAAATAAGTGTTTCACACTTTGCTATTAGGGAAGTACCTTAAAATAAATGTCAACTTAATCTTGCCAAAATTAGATTATAGAAATTATCTTTAAGGTTTTGGTGTTTCCTTTGTGGGGCCAATTTTGGACTGTTTTGTAAATCACAGATATTACATGCAGCCAGTGCTTTTAAAGAGGCTCTTAAGAAAGGTCATGTCATTTCTTTTCCTCCTCATATATTGAAAGTATCAATTAGTTGCAGCTTTTAGTCGGACATTAATAAAACGTTTGGTGTCATGGTACTTGCACTTATTTCTGAAGCAAATACAGACAACTAAGACTAAACTTCGCAGAGAGATCAATACTTTTTTACTCTTTTCTTGTAGGTAACGCCATCCAGGCTTTTGGGAATGGTACAGACGTTGGAGTCTGGCAACCCCAGCCCCCGATTCAGCCCACAGTAGACCCTAGCATCACTCGGAGGGGTAAAGCACGAACCAATAATGCTCTGGATGCCCTCACAGACATGACCAAACTGGATCTTGATGGCAACTCATTATATCACATCTGCGGGACCCTGCAGGTGAAGTTTTTGTTTGAGTATGGCCTGTATCTTTTGTCTGCCCATCAACACAGCTGCTATATTTGAAAATAAAGGGATTGGAAATACAACTATAGAGATATATGGAGAAATATGACGCTTAAACCCTAATAAACAGGCATATACTCATATATAGATACTCATTTTAGTTCAGTTCAATGTGATTTATTGTCCCAGAGGGAGCACCTTGGCTCGTAGTCAAGGGGGCCAGATAATGACCGCATAAGTACAAAAAGTACACGAAACATTCAAAAAGTTAAATGTAAGAAATATTTGGTACAGATATATAAAAAACCCAACAAAAAACAATCTCTAAAACGCTGGGATAGCAAGTGCAAATTAAGCAGGATTAGTGCACAGGAAACAAAAGGTTTTTCTCCTCTTGCAGTTTTATTTGACTCTGTAGTTTATAAACTGTACCAAAAGCCAATATAGGCTACCAGTGTCACAAATCTTCAATTACAGAGCGAACAAATTAAATTCTATTAAACTCACGGGGATGACTGTCAATCAGTGTACACCTCCACTGATCTCATTAACTAGGAAATTTTTAATTGCCTTCTAAGGAGCTACCCGCTTAAGCAAAAGGGCACTGCGCTGCAAGGTAATGGTCCAGCAGAGTGGCTTCCACTTCATTGTTTACAATAATCACAGCACTGCCTGCAGCACATATATTGGAGTACACGTTACAGCTCAACAGACAGTGGTCAGCAATATCAGATGCGCATATGAAACACACAGGTTTCAAAATGGAGTGAAAGTAATCGCCATGACCCCAAAATTTAGGCTTCGGACTGCACTAAAAAATAATCTTACAATATTTTTTTACATTACAGCATTTACACTGAGCTCACATAAGCACGTGGATTTCTAGATATGTACATTCTCATGAATTAGAAGCAACAGAGCTCACACAAACAGCCATGCTACTCTAGAATACCCAAATAAATGAAAAATAAAAATACAGTGCAGGAAAATGAGCATAATAGCCTCCATTCAGGGAAAATGAATATAATTTAAAGGTCTTCCAGAAAATATTCTGATAAGTGTCCAGGCTTCTTTTCTGCCTTTTGGAGGATTCAAAAAGCTCTCCGAACTTGTAAAAGAATGTGGCTGAATCCAAATTGAGACCTAAACAACAGATAGAGATCTATTCAGAGCTGCTGCCTGAGTGTCAGACGTCTGGCTCTGTCACCTTGATGGATCAGGGATGGTTTTATGATGGCATGCACAGAATCCCCCCTCCTGGGCAGAAAGATGAGATGTCAGTGTGGAGTCAGAGTTTCCTAAGCTGTCATGTCAAAGCTAATTGGTTGCCACTGTAACATCAGAAATGGCCCACAGGGGTAGTGTGTATGTGACTGTGTGTGTTTGCAGAGCGGGGACAAAGTATCATCGCATGGATGAACCAAATGTGTTTCCCCCCTAATGTTAAATGGTAAAATAGAATGAGATTAAAGTTACCCAGTTAACTTTGTTACAACTGTAGTAGCTCGTAGTTCAATAATAAAGTGGAATCACCTCCTGGTTGATTACCAACCCCAGTCAATTGAGTTTACATCAGTGTCAGCCCAGATTTGACTTTTTACTGTAGATATAAAATGTCATCGCTTATTTTTTGTTTGTTTGTTAGAAATTTGTGTGGAACGGTGTTGTAATGAACACATTCTTGTGTTTTTGAAGGTCACAGTGACCTGTGAGAACACACTAATCAGTCCAAGTGAATATTTGTTCCACCCCTCACCTAACCCCAACTGGTCATTTTTCCTTCCCACTTTCGCTTTGCTTGCTCTGTTTTCTTTGCATTATTGTAGGGTCTTTACCTTACAATATAAAGCGCCTTGAGGCAGCACAGTTTCACTCCTGCTCCTTGAGTGGTTGTAGATAAGTTGGTTGCTCTACAAAAGCAATGGCTGGACGTGTTTGGTGCAACACCTTATACCTCTTTTTAACCATATTCACCTTGCAACACCAGAAACCACTCACCAACTGGTTAAAGAATACAGAGCAACTGGTGTTTGTCAGGAGACCTTTGACTAGTCTCTAGGCCCATGTTACTGGATCTGTAACTACAATTGAACGCTTCTCACCACAGCGGTTTTTTTTAATTACGCAAACTACTATGGCACTTTTGGGACACCATTTTGGAGACTATTTTTATATTTTTCTAATTATGTAGTGGTATAATTAAAGATAAAACTAAAAATAAGAATAAAAGGAAATATACCAAAACCAATCCGATCAGAAATCTGCTCATTAAAAGCTTAAAAAAAGAACACTAAACTGACCTTGTGTTAACATTGTATTTTAGAGTATTTCACATAGGTCAAACTTATTTTAATTCAACTGGTATCCAACTGTATGTATGAGTACACAATTCTAAACCATCTTATTTGCAATAATGTCTACTAAGTGACACTTTTAAAAACTGCTGCAGGGAATTTTCATAGCAGTGGCAGATAATGACATGCAAATGGATATTTCAAATATCAAATGCAATGGTAGGAAATCAATTTAGTGTGCTGATTCTGACATTTAACATCATAAATGGCATGTTTTGCTTGATTGTGCTTATAGTAGCTCGAGCTCCTTCTGAAATTTTTGGCCCCACCAACACACACTCAGATATCTGCTATTCTCCTCTGATAAATACCATGGGGCTATATTTTTAAATGAGATGATATCACATACTTTAAGCGAGACAATCTATCATATTGGCTTTTAATAGCGATAATATGATTTATCACCAGTAAAACATCCTCTAGGAGAAAAGACCTCCGATAGAGCAATTAATCATTCTTCTCCACAATCCTGGTTCATAGAATTTTTTTCTACTTAAGAAGCAACACATGGGGTGTTTATTGTGTTTCCAAACTGCTACTTTATCATTTATGTTCTCCATCTGTATCTGTGAGTTTGCCTTTTGTTTGTGTGTGTAGCTGTGTTTGTGCAAATGCATGTGGGTATTTTTATGTTTGGCTGAAAAGGTTTTGAGCCGTCTGAGAAAACTTCTAATGCATTAGACTGTCATAACCTTGAGCTTGAACAAAGAAGGGACACACTTTTTCACAAACACGCACTTGAATCCTATACATCTTGCACAAGGGGGAAGATTATTCCAAGAGTTAAGACTTCTAATATATGGGGATTGCAAAATAAAGCAGTCTGCTATTTTCATTTTTGCACCTCTCCAAGTCTGGGTGTAATCTGAAATACTTGCAAACCCATTAAAAAAATAGAATTAAAGTTAATGTCTGTTTTTTCTTGTTTTCCTTATAGGCTCAAAAGCTAGTGTCAAATCAAACAGTGGACTCTGCTCTGTGTGTGGTAAGAACTGTTTTACTCTGTGAAGTCAAATAATAGTGGACTTGTAGGAGATATGAAATACAATAATTCTTTAGTTCTACATAATTATAGAGCGTTGAAAAAGAAAGTGTTCACAGGAGTCTATGGCCATGAGCATTCAGGTGTGTCTTATAGTCTCCCGGCAAATTTCACCCCAAGGTCAAACTATGAGACTTTGCAGCTCAGAGGAGTTGCAAAAAAAACCCAAAAAAAACCCCCCAAGACTGTGCAGACCTCAGTTAGGATGTTAAATGTTAAAGTTTACAGCAGTGCAATTCAAAAAAGACTGAACAAATTAGCTTGTTTAGAGGGAAAGCTTTCTCTCTAAAAAAAAAAAACAACAACAAAAAAACATGGGGCAGCAGTGCTTAGGTTTGCAAAGCTGCACTTGAACAAACCCAAAGATGTCTGGAACAGTTTCCTATGGACAGATCAGACCAGAGTGAACAGCTCATACCAACTGCCAAACACGATGGTGGAGAGGTGATGATTTGACAAGGCTGATGGAAGGTCACCAAAATAACAAGTATATTGATATATTATTAACACAACCACAGAGCTCTACAGAGCTAAATGTAACCTGGGGTGGATTAATGAACGAACCTGAACTTTGATGCATCAGTATCAACAAATCTTTCACGAACTTTCCACTTTGATTCTAACATCTTAATCTTTTCTCTCAGAACCATCAGCTGGATGAGTCCAACAATTCAAACGCCATTGCTAGAAGTTCACCAGCTGAAATCACCTGCTCACACCCCTCAGTGATGCTCCTCGCGCTGGCCTTTGCTTTCACATCAACACTACTGCAGCTTGAAGGTTTCCTGCTTTTGTAGACTCTGAGGACTATCGCTCAACATTTTTATCTCGAGAACTGATTGGACCCTTTTTAATTTAAACATCTGCCCAAGTGCAGCACCTACATTTTTCTTTAAGCGGAAGCGACCCGACAGTACGGTAAGAACAGTGAAATCAGGCAACAGTGGATTATATCCAAGGATGACATGCTGGCTGCTGTGTGGAAAACAGACTTGCTGGATGTGTTGCTGAGATTTCAGCTCATTTGCCTTCCATGCCTCATGGGGGCAATTTGGTGACTTAAAGAATCTGATTCATGCTTAGGA
>VUQG01024193.1:15556-35866 GCA_015106755.1 Etia nguti | reverse complement strand
GATCTGATGTGAATAAATGCATTTCTTTGGAATGTGTGCAGCCGCTGCATATTTGACTGAATAGACTGCCAACATGCTGAAGAGTGTTTTAAGCATAAAATGCATCATTCTTTGCACAACTGTGCTATCATTTGCCCGTCAATAACCTTGATTTAGGTCACGAAAAGCAGAAATGGAAAAGCGTTAAACTAAAAGCGGACAGAATTGACAAGTAGCATTTACTGGTGTGACATTTGATTCATCAGACACTGAAACTCATTCCAATTTGTCAAGATATCCTCAAAGGACAAAAAAAGAGACACATCTGCCAGAAGAAAGTAACACATTTTTCTTCACACGTTCAGTACTTGGTATAGACTAGTTTTGTATATTTGATTGTCATGGTGGCTTGTGGCTTTATCCCATCGCCTTTGTAAAAATGACACACGAGTGCACACTATTACTGTATGCTGCTGTTAGCTTGTAACATACTGTCTGTAATATTTTGGGATTCTATGTTAGTATCTGGTGACTGAGGCGCCTCAGCTTTATCCAGCTTAGCTGTGATCTATGAAATGTGATGAGGTGTGGTTCTTTTCCTCACGTGATTACAGATATGACTTTATCGTGTGACTATATTTTGATGGTAAAGTGCATAATGTTAGCTTAAACTGTATTTTTCTCTAAGAACGTCAAACTCTCTGTAACAGTACCAAGAACATAAAGAATTCACAAAAGTGACTCTAGTGGCTAAAAAGTCAAATATGCTTTGTTTTGTTTGATCCCGGCTCTCGAGTCTGCCAGCATTTTCATTCCTTTATGGGGTTTGATGAATAAAGAATGTGAACATACTCACAACTAGAGCAAATGCCAAAAGACAAAAGCCAATAGAAATTAATTGCTGGCAATTACTGCTGATGCAAATGGAGGAAAAGATTTTTTTTTTAAAAATGGCACCCCAATTATCAAAGACATTCAAAGAATATACAAAATAATGAAGACTTGTTTTAAAACATCCCTACCATTACCAAAAATGTGTAAAGTGTGTCTCTTATTATAATCCTGTCATATAGGAGCCTTGTTGATATCTAAGCTAAAGCCTGTAATGGTGCACTTCGTCACTTTTGTGCATCAGCCAGGGTTTGGGTTAAACAGCCAGACACTTTATGTACAAGTTAAAATTTGGTCATTTGGTGTTTAGCAATCTGCTGAAATAAAATGATGAACATTGACCTATTCTGGTTTCCACGATAGCGGATCATGGATCGTATCATTTCTTTTCCCTAATGCTTGTCTTTTTCTATATATAAGGGACACCTGTAAAGCAGGATTATAAGATAGCACCTGGCAGACAGGCTGCTGTTGTCAGTCAGATTGCATCAGCGCCGGCGCAAAGTGACACAAGCGGACAAGGACGCAGGCAACAGAGGACAGATTTCTCAGTGGACTGAAGAGGGGCACGCATTGCCAACAATATGGCCCACCTGCTTTGGCACAGTGATGGAGTGCTTGACCTAGACAGAGAGCTAAAGATTTATTAGACATGTCACCAGAAAACAAAAAGGGCCGAAACATCCTCTTCATGTTATGTATGAGATGGAAATGACAGCTGTGCATGACGATGCAGAAGGAAAGTATGGGATCAGAGCGATTTTAATAGAATTAACTAGCAACTCTGGCTTTGCGCAACAGTGAAAGAAACTCAGCCCATCAACACATCTAAACCTCACTAATTAACATATGTTTGTTAAAGCTGTATAAAAAAAAGAAAAAAAAGAATTGTGGTGTAAATGTGAGGTTATGGGCCTGGATTATTTCTTTCCTGGAATGAAGATCTCTTTCAAGTCCCACTGGTGAGTTTTGGAGGTACTTGTTTTTACATTTTTTTTTGTTCTGTGTCTAGATGGTTTCTGATTTTAGCTTTGTTTTATTTATAATTTTAAAAATTACACTTTACAAAATGTAAAATTAACCTTCATATGACCTCTCTTATACCCCTGAAAACCAAAATTGTTACACAAACATCTGCAGTATCTTATCACAGCTTCATCTTCTCATACCACGATACTCATAAGAAGCTCTTGTCCCTTTTAAAGATTGTTCAAATGATGTGTAAACCGGAAATACACCAGATGGCCTTCAATGGAGTTCATTTTTTGTTTATGATCCAGTCACAATCGAGGGAACAGGCCTGTTTTTCTTGAGAAAAGCCATTATATGACCCAAAATTCAACATAAGAACTGAACCACTGTGTGTGTTAATTGTTTAGGGGTTTTTAATCAAAAAATTTGCTAACAGTAGGAACTGCAGTACATGTCAAAATAGGTGTTAGTTATTTTGGCATTTTCTTTCCTGAAAAGACTTGGAGGTAATCATCTTCTAAAGAGGAATTGCACATATTGTGCTTTTAAATAAATAACAATGCTCCATGTGAACTGAAGAAAAAGATAACATATCTTAAAGCTGAACTGGAAAAATGAAGAATAACAGCAGTGGTGTACTGATCACCATTTCTGGTCAGGACGTAAAATTTGGCAGACATGTGTGATGTGGGTCCTGAGAACTGCAATGACCAACACTTTGTATTGCATAACCACTTAGTTAACCCAACTAGTCATGTGATCGCACAATGGCCAGGGCCACAGAAGGGCTTCAAATCCAGCAGAAGGACCAATATTTGCTCCTTTGTGTTCAGAGGAGGAACAAGAAGGTCAATGCCACTACAAAATTATGCATGTGCATGTTTCTGAGCAAACTGTCCGAAATCGACTCCATCATGACAGCATGAGGTCTCAATGTCCTTTAGTCAGGAACTGTGCACACAGACCAGTGCTGTGCAACTCAACTGGCATTTGCCAAAGAACACCAGAACCGGCAGGTCTGCCGCTGGGGTCCCGCTCTCTTCGGACGAGAGCAGGTTCACAATGAGCACACGTGAGAGACGTGAGTCTGGAGACGTCTAGGCAAGTGTTATGCAGCCTGCAACATTATGCATTGGATGTTGTTTGTGATTCGGGTCAGCGTCGAAATCATGCATGATTGCAGCGCACTAAAGTGTATTGTAGAGCTGTGACAATCTTCCTCCCTGCTGTGCTGTGCTCCTCACACAAAGGAGCAGGAACCAGCCCTGCTGCTAGGTTGATGCCTTCCTATGGTCCTGTCCAGCTCTCCTCGTGTAACGGCACAGCTCCTGGTATCCCCTTCACTCTTCTGAAACTGACACTGCAAACTTTCTTGCAACAGTACGTAAGGATGTACCATCTTCCTAACTGGACAGATTGATATCCCTGAAGTTTAACTGACTTTGTGTTATACTGTGATTATCAAGTGTTCTATTAATTTTTGGGGTAGGGTATTTTAAGACAGCATTAGATGCTTAAAATAACAAATATACTATGGTCATCAAATACAAATTTTTCGTATGACACCAATTAAGCATGTTAGCTTTTAATATGAAACTAATTCATTTTGAGAAGGTATTGGCAAAGTATTTTATGTTGCTTTATGGCAAAAAATTGCATTTTTTTAAAGAAGGAAAACTCTCCTGAACTACCACAGCACTATATATACATTAACATACAGCAGTACATTTGAAGACGCCATTTAGAGCAATGAATGACACTGCAGTTTAAAAGTTCAACTTTTAAAAAGCAGTTGACTGAAGCCTTAACTCATAGCTGTCATTAAAACCTCTGATTAATATTATTGCTCCCAGGTTTACTGTTCTCCTGCTGTAAAGCTCCAAGGACTGGAAGATAGACTCGCCACCCCAACCCTTCTACAACTTATAAACCCACTCCATGGTGTACTCAATCCCAGTGTTCACCCTTGGTATAGATTAAAGTGGACACTGATAAAATAGTTCAATCATGGCAGTGTTGCCTGGTAGGGATCACATCTAATTACTCTAACTCTGACCTCTGCAGCACCATTGTTTGACCACCCCAGAACTACTCTGTGGATTTCACCTTTCCTATTAACCAACAGAGCGGCAGCAATTTTACTTTATTACTTCAGTTTGTTTGTTTTTTGTTGTTGTTGTTGTTTTTGTTGTGCTGAAATGTCAGGGTGAGCCTGACTTTATACAGTAAACGCTCCTTGGTATCAGTTATTTTGTGATGCTTCTCCTCACATCTTTGTGCAGGGGTGAAGATAAGCACTAGTAATGCAGACTCTTGATTGAACACTTAAGTCAAAACCTTAAGCTCTACTAAGATACTGATAAAGAAAATGGAGTGGAGATAATATAGTGCAGATGGTTATGACCTTTGAGTGTCCAGGCTAGAGGACAGACCCATCACTCTGTCTTATTCTTGGTATGATTTTGCTTAAATCATAATCGGGATAAGCTTTAGTATGTGATATTATTAACTCTTGAAACAGCCAACAAACTATAGGCTATACTAATAATAACTGCCAACACTGATTTAACCTGTTGATATTTTATTTTACGTTTTATTCAGATCTTATCACAACTGACCAGGGTGTAAGATGAAATGTTCAAATGTCTTGTTTTGTCAAAAGAAATTCCATTTACGATGTCTGAAAACAGAAAACAAATATAAATCCTCACTTTAGATAAGAAAATGGAAGCTACTGCAAAAATAGTCATTATTCAATTGCAAAAACTGTGTCACAAAATTGCTTAAAATTGCTACACAAAAAATAGTTTATATAGAGGAATTAGTAATGACGTAATCTCTGCTTCACAGTGCAGCAAATCAACACGATGTTATAGCTACATTTGTATTGTTTTTAACCTTCGTTTGACACACCAGATCCAAATATGCAATTGCTCCAGCCTCACACTTATAAAAAGTCAACGTAAGGCCACTCAGCTCCTATGAAGTTCTCCTTTTTCCAAAAAGCTCGACAAAAGGTTCAATTCAGCGTGGTTAAAGATTTGACTTATCATTTGATATATTGCTGTGCATATCGTATAACTAACAAAGTGCAATAGTTGCTTAGTAGAGCGTGGTGGAGCACTATATTGGCTCTTTCCTTCCCCCAAACTCTTTAATACCGAGATAAAATCTATAGCCAGTAAGATAAGAGATGATTCTGTGATTAAACTATGATTTTATGTTGCTTATGTTGAGAGAAAGATGTTTATAGGATTCAGTATTAAATCTCTTAGTGATGAAATTGTCTCACTGTTTGAGCAACAGTAAGTGTAAAACTGTGGAAAGTCAAGCTGCCTAACCAGGAGTTCAGCACCATGGAGAGCGCCATTTCTACAGAGGGCAGCCTGGGGTGAAAACTGGAGAGTATGATACCAGCTGTTCTCAAAGTAATGAGTCTCCCACATCAGAGCTTGCCCCTGACTAATTTTAAATTACTAAAAGTCCATCCATTTTCCCATGACCAATTCAGAATCTGTAGGCCGTCATCCTACTCGGACATTTTCTAAGGTAATGCATCTCCTTTCAACTTCTTAAAAAAAGGCATGTATGAACCTTATTATTGCATAGTGGCTTTGCAGCTGTCGCTTGTTCCTGCAGTTTCTGTTAAAAAGAAAGATTATAAGGATATTCTCTAAAAGTTAATTCCTGACAATAATTATTATACGTGTTTCAAAAGGGAGACATGTTGTACTTTGAATGCAATGTTGCATATAGCAGCTACCTCTGAGACCTTGACTACGTCCTTCATGATAAGGGGTATAGCCAGCTGGTGGCTCATCATTACAGACACATGATACCTCAAATGATGGTAGCTGAGTGGAGCTTGTGCTCTGAAGCTCTCTGGTACAAGGCAGCCAAGTCACAGCTGATATATCTATGACAGCAGACTTTGGGGAGTAGTTATAATAACATCCTCCTCAAAACAAAGTGAGATACAGACATGGATACCACCCATATTGCTCTTTAGCAGAACAGAAAATAGGTTACAGTTTAGAAAATAAATTGACAAATTTACACCTAGAAAGCCATTTCTGTCAATTTCTGAATGTATGGACTATAACAGAATTCTTTTCAGAAGATAAAAAATGTCACAGATATAAATGAGAGAGTAATTGTATTGATTTAAGTTGAGTTATTGTTTGATTTAAATGTTATATAGCAGCGTGGAAGCAGGTCACTAGAAAGACATCAATAAAGCTTAAAGCTGACAATGAGTGCCACCTGAGTGTAGTAGCAACATCAATTAAAGCTTAAGGAGCCAGTGAGATGTACACCCAATGACTTGGTTGAAATGTTTTAAAGCCTGATAGATATGAGTTGTGTGTATAGAAAGATGAACGTGTTACTGTTTGCCAATAATACACATAAATAACTTGTATGTGCTGTGTGCAACACATCAAATTGGTTTTCTTCATTAAAACCAACATACATTAACCTCTTGTTCTAAGGAGAAGTTTCCAGTCAACCCACAACTCAAAGTTGAGACAAAACCTTTAGCTCTACTAAGATACTGATAAAGAATAAATAGTTGAGATAATATAGTGAAGATGGTTATAACCTTTTTGTGTCCAGGCTGAGGACAGACCTATCCCTCTGTCTTATTCTTGGTTTGACTTCATGGCTTAAATCATATTCAGGATTTGCTTTAGTATGTGATATTAACTCTTGAAATGACCGGCAAACTCTAGGGTTAACTTGGTGACATGTTTTATTGTTCCTATCAGCTGATCAGCATCTAAGATGACATCTTCAAATGTCATGTTTTGTGTGATTCAAACAAAAGAGAGTCAGTTTTCAGTGTCTGAAAACTGAGAAAATCATTAAACCCTCACATTAGATATGAGGGAACCAGACAATGGATGTCATTTCAAAAATAATCAACTCAATACTCAATTGTCAAAACTGTCTCACAGCTCAAACATATTACAGAGAAAGCATTCATCAACAACAACAACAACAATTTTTATAAAGGAATTAATCATGTTTTCATTTAAGACTGATGTAGCACATAGCTCACCCTAATGCAATTTTGCCAGACAACCAAACAATTAGCTCAGCCACTAAAAGAAATTAATAACTGATACATGCAAAGCCAATATAAAAGTATAAAGTCCAATATAAAATTAAAATAAGACAACTACAACCAAGACTTAGATACATGGCAACAGTTTAAAGCCTGGTCAATACATCAGCAAATACATTTTATATTATTTACATATTTTATATTGGTATCAGTATACTGACATCTGTATTTATAACAGCCAAGAAATGAAAATTAAAAATGGCCCTCAACCATGTTGTAAGTAATGCTATTGCATAGATTGTCCTGTAATCCACAACTTGTTATGACAATGAAAGATTTCATAATATGTTAGTAATGTCTCGTAACTTGGGAGATCTGTGTCCGAAGGGGGGGGCGCTGATATGTAGGATTTTGAGATCACCAAATAAGAGTGTCTTTGGCAGTGGAAAAAATAAGTGAAAATCCTGCACAGCCAGCGGCAGGCTGTTTTCAGTTTGTAAACTAGCAAATTAGCGGCTAACAACTACTAACACGATAACCGTTTAATTAGCCCCTCTTGTTGCAGGTGTGTTAGTCATGTGACATTCTTGCATAGCTAAAAGTCAGTCAACATGACCGACAGACTGGGAAAAATGCCCACCTAAGTGCAGAAGAAGATGAAGCATTTCTGACAGCAAACATAATCTTCCAGCTGGCAAACAAAGTTGGCAAGCTAACACTGCCCACTTCCTTGTGCCAAAATGGCTGATGCTAAAGAGAACTTGGAAAGGTCCTGTGGATAGTTATGAGGAGCTAAGCTTCACCACACAGCGGGCTATTACTTGTATCATTAAGGAAATGTTAACTGAACAGCTAACTACATGACAAAAATGTGAAAAATCAACCCTGTAACTCAACAAATTTCCTGTATATTTGTTCATATGGATTCGGTCACCACTGCTGCCTACATAAAGGTTAACTTGTGTGATAAGATATTCTTTGTGAACAAAAGGAAAGAGGGAATTAAGAGAAGAGTAAATCTTTGTGACTGAATGATGAGTTGTATGACATAATAATGACTTTGTCATTAGTAGGCTAAGTATAATGCAGTCAACCTCGTAAGTGAGAATGGACAGCAAATTATTATTTACACTGTACCAGGGCAAATGCCTGAAGACCTCTATCATGCTTCATTAACTGGCCAAATTGTTGCATTAAATAATAGCATCCCTCTGTGCTATGGAGAAGCTTTGAATAAGTTTTATTGCATATTAAAAAAAATGTTAAAATATGTGCATCTCAGCGGTGTAAATGATATACAGCCTAGGGCTTTCCTGGTGATTTCTATTACTTTTATACTCATTACCCTCCTTTATCCATTACATTTAAAGCACACTTACATTAATATCTCCTGAAGTTTAAGCCTTGTCAGTTTGATTTACACTGGCACTGATATCCAAAAGGGGGAGGAGGAAAAAAAAAGAAAAAACAGGTTTATACTGGATATTTTTTGGCAGATTTGTCTCCCGACACACCCCCATAAATTACATTGCTGAAAGTGACAGATTAATTACTATCTGTTGTTAAGACCGGAGCTGAACTGAGAAAAACACAAATAAAAATATATACTTTTCAATCATATGTGGATCAGGAAACTCACAAGTCTTAATTTCTGCAGTGACCAACATTCTGCCCTGGGGAAGTCAGGGGAGTCATGTGTCTTCATTAAACCTTTACAATTAAAATTTCATCTATAAAATAAGAATTCATATTTACTGCAAAACTAGCAGAGGATAGCTTTAGATGATATCATGCACAACAGTGATGACTTCTTATTAAACTATAATGGAGTCGGTAAGCACACAGCTAATACTATTTAACAGCAACAAAACAGAATCTGTTTTAAATTCTAACCAATGTGAGAGAATATATAAGTCACGTGACAAAGAAAAAAATGAGAGAGCAGCAGGCATAACCTCAAAGAGGCAGGGTTTCAGTCGTTTCGGTATCAAAATAAGCAGACAACGGATTTGAGAACCAGGTGTGAAATTTGTTATTTTTCAATCTCTAAAATGACATTTTTGAGGATTTTCCTCCTCCTAATACAAAAGCTGGGATGTGCCATGCGTTAGTAAGTGAACAACAAAAATGCAAAGCAGTTCACAGCTACACAATAAAACTCCTGTTCAACAAGTAGTATTGAAACAAAGGCATCTAGCAGCACAAAATCTTGTAAGCCTGTTTTGACAGTGGCTTGCGAGACTGGGTTCCTAAAAAGCTCTGGATGAAAACCAAACGAGCCGTGTCTTGGCCACGAGGATTCCCACTCCTTGTAGAAGAGTCAGTACAACATCCTGGAAGCTGATACAGAAAGTCTTAATGTAGTGACTATATATATTTTATAATTCAATAACTTAGGCCAAAAAGGTAATGCAATGTAATGAAGCCATAATTTAAACTTCATAATAACAGATTTAGTAGTTCAAAAATACAATTTGATATTAGTGAAAGTCAGACAACATGGCCATCAGGGTTGGACCAGAATGGATGCCAGTTTGCCAACACTGACTGAGGTTCAGCACAGCAGTCACTCTGAATATTTTCAGCACATTCCTCTCTGGTACTTAGCAGTGACCTCTGTTCACTTAACTGTCATTTTGAAAAATAACAGCCAGTCACACGCTGTACATCTGCCAGACTGTTTGGTCAAAAGCCCTCTGATTTTAGTGCCTTTCTGGATCTTTTTCAGACACTTAGCCAAATAGCTGGCAGTGGTAATCACATGCGGGTATTAGCACTTTCAGCAGGACATGGAATCTGGAAATAGCTTGTTTGGCCTGTGAAAGCACAAGGACCTGCTCAGTAAGTGTGTGCTGTATGTGTGTGTATATGTATATATAATCCCAAAAGGTATTCACTCACCCATCCAAATCACTGATTTTCAGGTGTTCTAATCACTTCTTTAGTTACAGGTGTATAAAAATCAAGCACTTCTACAAACATCTGTGGAAGAATGAGTCTCACTCAGGAGTTCAGTCGCTAAATTTCTCTCCACCAAATATTCCACAGTCAACTGTTAGTGGTATTATAACAAGAGTGGAAGCGATTGGGAAAGAGAGCAACTCAGCCACAAAGTGGTAGGTCACACGAAATCAGAGTGGGGTCAGCTGACGCTGAGGTGCATAGTAAATGGTAAATGGACTAATTCTTATAAAGTACTTTCCTACTCTACCTGGGCACTCAAAGCACATAAACATGCCTCATTCACCCATTCACACCCAATCATTCAAGCAGTTTTTTCTTTGCTTGAGTGCTTTCTATCTAAAACTCACATTCCCATTCCACTGGATGCATCAGAAGCATGCAGACTGGAGCTGCCAGAGATTGAACCACCAACCATCTGCTTAGTAAATGCTCTAAATCCTGAACTATAGCTACACCATAGTGTGCATGTTACCAGCTTTCTTTCCTATCAACTTCATGTGGCCTTTAGATTAGGTCAAGAACAGCGCATAGAGAGCTTCATGGAATGGGTTTCCATGGGCAAGCAGCTGCATCCAAGCCTTACAACACCAAGCCTCAGATGCAGAGGTGTAAAGCACCAATGGACTCTAAAGCAGTGGAGATGTGTTCTCTGGAGTGCCGAATCACACTCCTCCGTCTGGCAATCCGATGGACGAGCCGGGGTTTGGGGGTTGCTAGGAGAGCGGTGGTTGTCTGACTGCATTGCGCCAAGTGGGGTTATTTTTCAGGGGCTGGGCTTGGCCCCTTGGTTCCAGTGAAAGGAACTCTAAATGCTTCGGCATACCAAGACATTTTAGACAATACCATGTTCCCAGCTTTGTGGGCACAGTTTCAAGATGGTCCCTTCCCGTTCCAACATGACTGCAAACCAGTGCACAAAGCGAGGTCCATAAACACATGGATGAGCAAGTCCACTGTGGAAGAACTTGACTGGCCTGGTCAACCAATCCTGACCTCAACCTGACAGAACACCTTTGGGATGAATTATAGCGAAAAACTGCAAGCTAAGCCTTCTCATCCAACATCAGTGTCTGAACTTCATAAATGCACTTCTGTAGGAATGGTCACAAATTCCCATAAACACACTCCTAAACCTTGAGGAAAGCCTTTCCAGAAGAGCAGAAGATCTCATTGCTGCAAAGGTTTGGCTGACATCATATTAAACTAGAGAATGCATTTCCTGAAGAAACCGCAGTATGAATGCTGATAGCTGAAATTTCTGAGCTGAAATGTAATAGCTGCTTTCTTTAATGCTGTCCATTTAAATGGTCTTACCTGTACATGTAACCAATATGTCAGCTTACCAAAGAATAACTGAAACAATATCTGTAACAACAGATGACAATTTATTCAGGATCTGAAAGCAGTTTACCATCTATGTCCAATATCTCATACAGATTTCTGGACTGGAGGACGTACATCCTTAAGAACTTCATCACAACCTCTCTCACATCCACTTTACACGTGTAGTTAAAAGGAAACTTAACTAACATTTGGTGGATATGCTTGCAGTCAGAATAAACTTACAGCCCCTATATGAATGGAATTTAAACAGTGAGAAAGAAGAAAAATAAATAAAATATCCTACTTATTGAGTCCTGAGAATGTCTCTTTGGCAATAACCAGAATGTCTCTATATAGTCTTTATGAATAAGAAAATTGTAATAGCTGGCCAGCAAAATAAATACAAAATGCAAAAAAAAAATAATAATGTATAGAGCTAAATATGGAACATGTGTAAGTACTTTGGTCCAAACACTCGAGGTCCAGAAGAATATGTAGCAGCCGCTGATCCCTCAATGGCACCAGTAAGACGGCAGGGCCTCTTCCTCAACAGAAAAGTCTCCTCCACCGCTAGCAGGAGAATGAACAATAGGTATTTTAAGGCTACTGCGTGTATAGATATCACCGCTGGCTCACACAAGCTTGCTCTCTGACACAGCTACAGGCCGTGTGAGCTCATAGCCCCTCCCGCCAGAGCTTACTCCCCAGTTAACTGTCGTGAAACAGTCGTAAGTCAGTGGCATTGTAAAACTTAAAATTATTGCAGGGCATGTTATTACAAAACACCCAGTAAATGTACTGGATATTACACAATATCAAATGACTGAATTAACACTGGGTTACATCCACATTACCGCCTGTTAGCGATCCTCCATCTGAATGATGATAACACCCTTCTGAACAAACTAGCAGGTGTAGAAGGCCCTACTGGCCCATACCTATGGGGCTGATTTCCAACGCACACTGAGTGGACTGATATTATCGGAAGCGGGTGTCTGGCGAGTAGCGCGGGGAGTTTGGGATTCTTCATCGTTTATGACACAGAGGGAAACTTTATTCATACTTTCGCAAAGCATGTGCATGTGAAAGATGCTTATATAGAACCCGCGTTCAGTCTGACCCTCAGTGTTTTTGCGTCCGTCAAACTTTCACAAAACATCGCTTGTGATTTAGAAAAAGCGTTTTTCAGCTATCGAAGAAGGATTTCCACTCGTCTTATCACTAAGATAGAAGACAGAAGTTAGTTTCCTGCCATGTCCCAAAGAAACAATAACCACGGACACCCAAGAAATAACTGTGATAATCCCAAAGAGATCTACGCTCTCCGAAGGGAAAACTGCGAACTGCGAGAGAGCACTTACATGTTGAGGGGTCGCCTCAATGGACTCCTCAACGAAAGAAGAAATTTCCTTCATGTAGATACCTTTGCCGATTTCAGAAAAGAAATAGAGGCCAAATGTCAGCTACTTGAGGAAAAAAACAAACAGCTGGAGGAGGAAAACCAAATATTGAAGAAACAGAACGTGGAGGTGGAAAATGTTATGCAGCCTCAAGAGCTGGAAAACATAAAAAGGTACTATGCACAGCTGAGGAAAAAAATAAACAGCTGGAGCACAAGTATGAAATAATGGAGAGAAAAATGCATGTGAAAGTGGCAGAGCTGGAAGAAAAGCTGAAAGATGCACACTTGATAATTGAAATAGAAAATGACTGCAAGGATTATCAGCTAAACAAACACATGGAAGCCAAACAACAACTGCAGCAGAAATGTCAAGAGCTTGAGCTGAAGAACCAACAGCTGCAGAACAGAAATGCAGAAATGCAACAGGAGAAAACAAAACAAGTGCAATATTACGAAGAACTGGCAAAAAACTCAAACAACTGGAGGCCAGAAATGATGAAATAGTCAAAGAAAAGATGGAGTGGGAGGAAAAGTATGTACAACTGGAAAAGGACCACAAAGAAGTGGAGAGCAGAAAGTTTGAACTGCTCCAGGAAAAAGCCCAATCTGAGCAAAAACACAAAGAATTGGTGCGCATGTACGAGGAACAGGTGAAGCAAAACGGAGACATTCAAAAGGACAAGCTAGAGCAGCTGCAAAATAATGCAGCGTTGATGACAAAGAATAAAGAACTGCAGACCAACAACTTGCAGTTGGAGCACAAAGAGGAAATTCAGGAATGCAACAACCTTAAAGAAAAGCTCCAAGCATCAGTGGAAGAGTTCGACAAACTTCAAAAAAGTGTAACAAAATTCAAGAGGAGAAGGCAACACTCGCACAAGAAGTGGAAAAATTGGAGGAGAAAAACAGAGACCTCGTCAAGCAAGAGAAGAAAAAGAAAAAACGTCTCTGGCTCTTCAGGTCCAAGTCAGGTGAGGATGAGGCCGACAAAAAAGAAAAGAAAAAGAAGAAAAAAATGGAACAAAAACAGGAAAAAAAGCTGAAGAAAAAGAAAATAAGCTGCTGGTCCTGGATGACGAGAAACAGGAAACATTCTCCTGACAAGAGTGCGGACGAGGCTGCTGGGGGTTCGGCTCAGGCTGGAGAACAGTAGCTTCCACTGCCCTCCTTTCTTCATCCTGTCTCCATCCCATTTCGTTCCATCTATCCACCCTTCCTCCGTCGGCCCTCCATCTATACTCCATCTTTCTTAAATCCACTCTCACTGATCATCATCGTCCACCATTTCCCGTGTCCACCTTCCACTGTTAAATCTCTTAGTCTACGGGCAGCACAAAGGCTCAGTGGTTAGCACTGCAGCCGCACAGAAACCCCTCTCTCTCTAGAAACCTTCAGGTTTCTGTGTGGAGTTTGTGTTCTCCCCGTGCTTGCGTGGGTTTCCCCCAGGTACTCCGCTTTCCTCCCACAACACAAAAACACAAAACATAGGCTAATTGGCGCAGCTAAATTTCCCTAAACGAACAATAAAAAAGTAATTGGCAAACAAACTTTGCTGAACATGTCTGCTTCTTTGAATAACAACAACTGTAAAGCCTTTTTGTCTATGAGCTTGAAACCTGTGTTAGAGTTAGTTTTAGGAGTGTGTAATAATAATAATAATCCTCTTGTCATTTGCTAAAGTTACAAGTGTACTTTCAGGGTGTAGCACTACAACTGAGTTGTAGAAGCTGTCACTCCAAATCTCTTATGATAACAAAAAAACCAACAAAACACCTTTTCAGTACATGGTCTAAATTTCTTTCCCAACTTCTTCTGAATTCCATCAGCTTTGTCTGCTGGTTTGAAGACAATAAACCACAAAAGAAGAGGATTTAGTAACTTTATTTGCATCATGCAACTTCAATGTGTCTTGTAATGGCCTTGAATAGCCATAGTTTTCCCTCTCCTGTGTCAGTAGGATTGTACTGTGAGGAATGCTTAAGTAATATAATAACAGACATGTGGTCTTACATCTTTAAAATATAAATAGTAGGACTGATAAATACTGAATTTACTAAATAGCTGGATGAACATGAAAATTATGTCCATCATTGCAAATGACGATAAGTCACTAGAACAACATTCACCAAGTCACTTAAAAGACGTTCTTAAATGTCCTTTAAGTGGCAGAACAAATAAACAAACTCTTAATCACTTACCTGAGATGAAATCTGCTCAGCTACTTTGAAAATAGCTTCTAACTGGTTCCTCCTTTAACTGGATGGCTTCTCAGGGGTAAGGCCATCATGTAGTCCAGCATCCTTTATGGTTCTGCTTTGATTTAACAGGAACTGGTAGGGAAGCCTTTCAGTGCCTTCAGCCTCCTCTAAAAGACACAGGCATAAACACACAAACATGCATTCACGTGTTCCACAGTCTTACAGTTTGATCATTTTGATTTTATCATCTTGCGGACAACAACGTACATGGATGCAGATATATTGTTAACTTTTGTAAGGTTTATTTATTTAACATATCCAGCTCCAGCCCCACTGTGATCCTGACAAGGATAAGCACTTAAGAAAATATGTGAAAAAATGGACAACTAACTGAATTTATCCAGACACACTGGACCAATCATGTTTGACTGAATTAGAGACTTTAACAGTCTCTTCTATGTAAGAATGTCTCATGCTGATACACCTGCACCTCAGTGTAAGGTGGCTATGCCCTCACTGCCACTGCTTCTTGAAAGTACTCCTGCCTCTTGTCTTCCCCCAGTGTTGACTGCCTGCCTTTAATATCACTTACTGTACCTGAGGAACAAAACATGACAAACACTTGTCTTCCTTTAACAAGTACATTCATACAGAGGTAATCTATGGAAACACTAATTCACCCTTTGGTGGAGAAATCCATTGCTCTGAAACATTTTCAAGTGGAGGTGTGGAGAATGAATGAAATTAGTTCTTTAGGTGACACAGCAGTCCCACACTGATAAATCAAACTTCTGTGGATGAAGAAACTGCCAGATACCATCCTGGAAAATGTTTAATATATACAAGTCGACTATATAAATGACAATTTTGTTAAAAGCACATATTAAATATTGTTACTCACCTTTGTTTCTGATAATATCACTTTAAAAAGAAAATCGTATCCCATCATCTCTCATGGGTGAAGTTTGGCTTTGAGAGTTGGGGATCAGAAAAATCTTTTAAAGACCTTTCGATTTCCAATCCAATTCTGCTTTAAATTGTTAAGGATGAAGCAACAGTGCTCCTCTTTGCACCACCGAAATCTGTGTTAAACAACAAACATAAATTAGTAACAAAACAAAAGCGTAGAAGGTAAGTAGAGGCTTTAGACACCACCATCAGCCATAATGCTCCTAAATTTGCAGCAAGAATTACAAATGAAAAAACAAGTATTTGCAGAACATTTACTCTGTGTGTGTGTGTGTGTGTGTGTGTGTGTGTGTGTGTGTGTGTGTGTGTGTGTGTGTGTGTGTGTGTGTCAGAGTAAAAACAGAGACACATTAAATGAGGTTAGATGATTTGAAATGTGGGAGAATCCACTACAGACAGGTAAATGGTTTAAGTTCTAGTCATTCAGTCAGAAAAGATCATTCTAAAAGTCATCATCTGACTCCAACTGCCCAGATCTGAACCACCTGTCTGCTGAAGAGAAATCCACCAATGAACAATGCGCTTGAATTTAACGGGCCAATCAGAATGCCCTATCCAGTTGGCCTGGAGTAACTACTGACATACTTTTACTCTGTGGCAGAACCCTGTCAAAGCTGTCTCGGTGCACCTGTTGAAAAACTGCTTCTAACTCCTATCAAAATACTTTTGGAACCGTAAGGATCCAGAGGAATTGTTCTACACAGCAATGTGTTTTTTATGTTCCTGCTGTCAAAAATGTGGTCACAGGAGCAATTTAGAAAATGGGGTCCTTTCTAATGTTGAGACAAACTCCTGACTGAAAATACAATGTATTTCTATGGGTTGGTTAGAAGGTTATCCCTCTACTTGGATCCACACAGTTCAAAAAGTTTGCATCCCTTAGCTCTGAGAGATGCATTGTTGGAAAGAGGGCAACGATGGCTACATTTCGAGGGTAAAATGGTTGCTGTAGAGTGAACACTGTGCACACAGCAGCAGTTGAAAGAGAAGATTTTAAGATTAATCTTTTGATCTATGGCACTCTGGCAGTTGACTTTTCTCACTCTAACTGCCAGCATTCCGTCCCATAGACACCCATTATAAACTCTGAAACGGGTGAAAAAAAGCATGAAACTTAAACTGGAACTGAAGAAAAACTATAAAAGATATTGTTCATATGTGTTCAAGTTCATATGCGTGTGAATGCAGAGAGCGAATACTTTTGGTAATTTAATGTATATGCTGGTTCGGATATGTGCTCCTCGGCACGGGCACAGCAGCTCAAAAGCGCTGGGAAGCTTCTGCTCACTGTGTAGTGGAGATCAATATGTCATCCAATTCCCACTTTGGGTTTCTGTCACACAGTCTGAAATGGAACAAGGGCATTCACTACCTTAAGTAATTGATGTGGAGCAAAAATAGCATGTTTCTCATGTGGAACGTCTTAGTATATCCACTAGCCTTTGCTCATGTACATGAATCAGTAATCTCTTTTGCACCTTCTCATTCCACTGGTCACATTGTAAAGTTTTTAACTGTACACTCAGGACATGGCATAACCTTGCCTCACAATCCTTAAACTGGCAGAAGAAGACAACATGAAGCATATTATTAAATATGATTACTTGGAAATCTTTCACTTTTAGCAAAGGGGCCTTGGGGAGACATACAGCACTTCACATGTACAACTGGCAGCCACAAGTAGCGCAGTGACAGTGGCACAACCTGTCACCTCCAGAACTTTACACCTCGCTTTAATGAGCTGGAAGGGAACGTGACACATGAAGATTCGCTTTTGGCAGAAAAACCGAGTTCAGGTCAAAAAGACCTCCACTCAAAGTGCATTCTTGGCACTTCAGAGCGCTAAAGGCACTTTACAGAACATGCAGAAATGCAATGCTAATGATATTACTGCTCCAAAAGTGAGCTTGTGTTATGTTTGAAACATGGATAGAAAATATTTGTAATATTTGAAAAGTGCTCTTTTATAGCAGCACAAAAATGGGTTAGTCTTCTTCTTGCTGTTCAGAGCATTAAAAAATATCAACACGGTGAGCGCTCCTTTGAGGGGCTCGTGGCTTTTTTCCAGGAGCGCCAGCAGCTAATAAGTACACTGCTGAGTATAAGTGAGGATTATCCAGAGTAGCACTTTGGCAGGCTGCATCTCTTTTCTTTGCATCCTTTTTCAAATGCACGTCATTGACATTGAGGAGGCACACTGAGAGGTGTTAGCACATTGAAGGACAAACCTTCTAATATCAGGCTGAACTATAAAGGAAACCATCCAGTGTGTTCTTTATCTTCACGTTTACCCCAAGGTACACCTTGTAGGCACTTTTTCATTGTTCTGGTAATTTCCTGTATGTTGGAGTGGTACCTCGTTTCATAGCATAAAAGTGCTATTTTTGAGTGAGTATTGTTTTTCTATTTAAGTGATTTGCTTTGCGTTTGGTTGATCTCACAGCATCCTCTCTGAATAATTAAACATAAAACAGAGTTATTTGCATTTAGATGTTTTTTTGTCTGCTTTGTCATTTTTTGAGAAAATATATGTGAGGAAAAAATGTTTTAACCACATATTTTTGCTTTAAGCTCTTAAACCTTTACCAGGTATTTAAATACAACCTCAGATGAACAACACATGACATTTTACAGTGTACCAATATTTATTTACAGTAACAGAAAAGAAGCCAAAATGGAAAAGCGATATGGAAAAACTAAGTACACCCCATGAGTTTTTAATTTGTAGGTTTTCTGTGCACTCTCAGTCTCTCACATACTCTTCTTTACATTTATTTAGTTAATTGAACTTTGAAGGCATTTATTGTTCTTATTCTTTTGGTTCTCTTCTTTTTTTCCTCAGTCATCCTGTTGAAGATTTGCTGGTGTGTCGCAGGAGTCAAATTCAGCTTTAGCTGTCAAAAAAGATGACTTCACATCCAGAGGAATTCGTAGTCAACTCAAAGACAGCAAGGTGCCCAGGTCCTGTGGCTGCAAATCACGCCCAAATCATCATCCCTCTGCTACCGTGCTTGAAAGCTGGCATGAGGTGTTTGGTTTTTGCTGAACATCTCACTGTCTTGTTTGTCTAAAGCAGGGCTGGGGGAACTCCAAGTCTAAAGGGTTGGTGTCCTGCAGGTTTTAGATGTGTCCTTGATCCAACACAGCTGATTTAAATGGCTAAATTATCTCCTCCACATGTCTTGAAGTTCTCCAGAGGCCTGAAAATGACCTAATCATTTGATTCAGGTGTACTGACCCAGGGTGATATCTAAAACCTGCAGGACACCGGCCCTTGATTTGTTAACCTAAACTGTGTTGCCATGTTCCTTTTTACAGAGAAGCAGTTTTCTCCTGACAACCCTTCCAACCAGGTCATACCCATCAAATCTCTTTCCAATAGTACTCTCATGAACTTTAAATGTTGAACTTAAGATACTAAAGTTAAACCCTATGGGCAGAACTGTGAGCCATCAGAAACTGAATAAATTTGAATTTGAATAAATTAAATTTGAATTGCTCAGATTGAATCTGAATTGCTTAACTTGAATTTGAATTTGAATTAGCCTAATTTGAAATCCAATGTACTAGTTTGAAAATGATTGTCACTAAATTGAAACTGAATTTTATATTTTGAAAATGAATGAATTTATTTGAAGTTGTATTCGATCCTTCTTTAAATTTAGCTCTTGAATGCTTTCAGCTTCACTTCGCACCATTCAATTTCAGTTCTTAAATTCAGTTTTTTGGGTCATCCATCCGGGTCCTTCGTGAAAGCCGCAGAGTAATCGAGCGCCGATTAATAGAGCTACGGAGTGTTACTGAGCGGACCTACAGCAACTTGAGCTGCAGCGGGGCACAGATTAAGTATTCAGAAATCATTCATCATGTCAAATGACCGACAGATAAACTCTCAGGTTGGTAATAAATGTATTACCTATATTTAAAAAAGCATCATGTAAACAAATGATAGCCTAACAGTAACTAAGTGGCTGAGCTAAGCGGTTAGCTAAAAACGCTAATTTAGCTTAGTTTGCCCTGGGTTCAGCTTTGACAAATATGATCGACTGTTTCCAGTGGAATTCCACAGTTGTCATCTTGTACCCTCTCAGAGCCCCGTTTGCTTGCAGAGACCCCTACAGTAGGGAAATGTGCAAAAGAATGTCCAAACCATTGTATTTTAGGGTTATTTATGTCTTAAACAGCATCCCAACTCTTTAGCTAACTTATTAAGTTTAGCTGAAGTGAAAAGTTGATTTCTGAATTCTTAATCTGTGCCCCTCTGCAGCTCAAGTTGCTGTAGGTCCGCTCAGTAACACTCCGCAGGTACAACGTAGCTCTATTAATCGGCGCTCGATTACTCTGCGGCTTTCACGAAGGACCCGGATGGATGACCGAAAAAACTGAATTTAAGAACTGAAATTGAATTTAAGAACTGAAATTGAATGGTGCGAAGTGAAACTGAAAGCATTCAAGAGCTAAATTTAAAGAAGAAATTAAATTAATTCATTTTTTAAAATATAAAATTCAGGTTCAATTTAGTGACGATCATTTTCAAACCAATACAC
>VUQG01024193.1:0-15536 GCA_015106755.1 Etia nguti | reverse complement strand
AATGACTCCTGAATATTTAATCTGTGCTCAAGTTGTAGGTCTGCTCAGTAACATTGGGTCCGCAGGTACAACGTAGCTCTATTAACCGGCGCTCAATTACTCTGCGGCTTTCACGAAGGACCCGGATGTCTGATCCCAAAAACTGCATTTAAGAACTGAAATTGAATTTAAGAACTGAAATTGAATGGTGCGAAGTGAAGCTGAAAGCATTCAAGAGCTAAATTTAAAGAAGGATGGAATACAATTTCAAATTAAATTAATTCATTTTCAAAATGTAAAATTCAATTTCAATTTAGTGACCATCATTTTCAAATCAATATATTGGATTTCAAATTAGGCTAATTCAAATTCAGTTTTAGAAGCTTTTATTCAAGTTGAGCAATTCAGATTCAATTTGAGCAATTCAAATTCGAATTTAACTTATTCAAATTCAGTTTCTGATGGCACAAAGTTTTGCCCAAATTAAACAGCCTGACCTCCGGGGAGAATTTGCTGGCATAGTTGACTTCCGGGAAGATTGGCAACTGTATTGAATGTTTTTCCTCTTCTTAATGTAGATTGATGGACTTCTAATCGTTCCCAGATTGATGAACAGTTCACTGCTGATGACTTTCTTCCTTGGCATTGTATTACCACAGACACACCTGCAAAGTGCCAAAACGTGTGCTTTGATCGAGGTGTTCACACTTGCTGATGATCAGTTAATTAACGTGCATTTGATTAGCAGCACCTGGCTCCTATTTACCCTCTTAATTCACACGGAAGAAATCAGTGTGTACTTAGTTTGTCCACACCCTGCTTCTGGAGTGCTTAGACTTATTTTTTGTGAAATAAATAATGACACACTCTAATATGTCACGTTGTTGTACATCTGTATCATATTTACCGAATTTTACGACCTGCTAAGGACCAGATGATATTTTTCTTATGTCCTGATATGTAAAACCTAAGAATTTAAAAAAAATGTTAAGACTTTACCGCACAAAAGATTTCAAGGTCTGTTTTTATTATTTATTTATTTTCTGGCATGTTGTCCATCCTTAAAATACACTGAAGAATACTGATATGCAGTTTCTCATCTTTTCTTTTTTTCTCTCCTTCACGGTACAGCGAGACCCCGATTCCTGTGTAATGACACCGGTATAGGAATACTCTACAAACACAAAATTAAAACACAATAGCTGGCATACCACCATAACGTAATGCATCGTCGTAACCACTTTGTAACAAAAAGCAAGAGAATGCCCGTACAGTCTTCAAAGATGCACAATTCAAAAAGGGTTGACATTAAAACAACTGATTTAAGTCAACAATGAAAATTGAGTTAAATGCGCTATTACACAGGAATCTGTTAAATATCAAAACAAATTATGAACGGAAATGCTCTTTACACAAGTGTAGCAAAAGACAATTTATCATAGATATAATATTATCAGGTGACAAGGCCTAAAATAAATGATAACCGCTCTGCCATTCAGTCATAAAAAACCTGACAAAAACACACAAACTCTCAAGGGATAAGAGTGACAAAGACTCACATTTGTTCCAACAAGACACTGTACAGCTCAGGGTGGAGTTGGGGCTAAAAACGCTTGACAGCTTTGAAAACTCTGCAGATCAACATTTCCCCCTCAAGTTTGTGGAAAGCCAAGGCATTATAAAAAGGTAACATAACTCATTGCACTGAAGGACTGAAATAAAGTCATAGCTTTAGAGGACTGCTTAGAAAGAAAAACAAACAAACTAGTAAACAGCCAAAGGAGCTTGATGTCCCTGGTCCAAGTTTATAAAGCAGGCATCTTTCTCCTACAGTACATGACATCCACCCACCTCATCGGTTGAGGACGAGCTCAGGAGCCAAGTTGCACAGCAAAACGATACAGTAACAAACTGTAGTAAAGTCAAGATTTCAGTTTTCTTCTGCGTTATCGTACTTCTTCAAAAGAGACTACACCAAAGAAGAAGAAAAAATATATATATATTACAAATGAAACTTCCAGTTTAGTAAGAAAAAGTTTTGGAGATTTCCATGTTTTAGTTGGATGGTGGGTGATTCGTCTGTGCCTCCTCCAGTATGTGGTCACCTACATGCTGGTGGTGGTGGTAGCTGTAGTGATATCTCTGCAGCATCTGTACGTGTATTCCACTAAAAATACAGACTTTAGCTTAGCTGCGTGGATGACACTTATGTACAGGAGATGCTAAAACGGATCATTAATGGTGAGCGATGAAGTGGTATGACAAAATGCTCTAGTTGTTAAAACGCTACCATGTGGTTGAAGGATGGTAAATCGCACAAAGCTTTCCCCAGAAAAAGGCATAATGATTTCAGTCCATAGCAAAGGCTGAGTTAAGAGCTATGTCATACAAACTAAATGCTTTAGCACCATTTAATACCACTTGTTGGCAAGCAAAAAAAAAAAGGGTGGGGGCGGGACAAACATCGTATAGGCATAATATACTGGATCCCTACCAGCCATTTTCAATCATCTGTTGTATTTCCAAAGTGGTGTCAGAGAAATCTGTTTACTTTCATACAAGACACCTTTGCTTCTTCCTTCATGCTGAGCAAATTCACGGTTTCCCAAAGTCTTTAAGCCTAAAGCTTCAACCGTTTCAGAATCTCCTCATTCATTTGTCTGTGATGTTTTGTATTAGCCACCGAGCCGCCAGGTGTCTGCTTAATGCATGGCACTGGCTGCCCAAGCTAAAGGGAGAGTCCAGAATCCAGGAGAAGGATTTCTGAGGTTGGCATATGCAGAATAGAGCAAAAAGGGCAAAAAAAAAAGGTAACACAGGTTGTGCTCTTGGAACGTGGAAACTTCTGTGGTAGCAGCTAAGTGAAATCTCGTACATGTAGTCATGCCGTGTCTCTGGAAAGGCTTCCAACTGGGATCTGCGACATGTTGGAACAATATGATGTCAGATGGTGTAAATCGGGACCCAGCGGATAAAGTTGTTGAGACTCAGACGCAGGTCCCTTGGTGTGCTGGAGGAAGGGCTTTTCGGTTCTTTATGGCCAAGGACTTGTCCTTAAAATCTGACGGTTTCTGCTGTGAAACGTCTATCAGTGCACTCGCTACAATGAGTCCTGAGGAGGAGGAAGAAAAAGAACAACATGAGGGTGAGAATTCCCACAAATTCATTTGTTCAGTTAAAGAAATGAATAGATATTTTTATGGATATGTGGAATTTCAACCAGTAAATACAGTACTTCTTTACTTTGGTGGTCAGTAACACAATTTCACTTGTAATGGCAATAAAGGAGCAAGTTCAGAAATTTTGCTCCTAAAGATCAAAGAACTACAAATGAGTTAAATTTAACTACTTTCCCCTTGAAACTGACCTCCTTTATTTTTAGATTCCTCCTGATTCTGACCAGATGCACTTTCACATTTGAGGCAGTGTTGCCTACATTGTTTTGTTTTTAGGTTGCTTTTAAGATTTAGCCATGGAATAGAGAATGAAAATTAGCCCATAGCTTACTTTAGTTCCATGTAGATCGACGCTCAATATCAAAGCTGGGCCCATTTGACACTGAAGTTGATGTTTACTCTCTGCACAAGCTTAAGGTCTATTATAAATCACATGTGCAAGTGGCCACAACAGGACTACTGCTTTACAGACCATTCATACATACAGCACCTTGCCAACAATGATCATGAGGAAGAAATTTGAGGACATGCCACCTGACCATATAACATGCTCATTAACTTAAATGGTTAAAATAGACATAGTTGTCTGTAACCAACAGGCCCCAAATCTCATAAGTTCAAACTCACCGAGTTCAAACCAAGCATCAGAATGGGGAAGCAAGGTGGTTTAAGTGACTGTGAATGTGGTGTGGTTGTTCGTGTTAGATGGCAGACATAAACCCACACAACCGTCTCCAGGATTTTAGAGAGAGTGGCCCGAAAAAGAGAAGATAACCAGTGAGTGGCAGTTCTCTGGGCAAAAATCTATTGTTGATGCCAGAGGTCAGGTTTGAGCTAACAGGAAGGCAGAGTAATTCAAATAACCCCTCGTTACAACAAAGGTATACAGAAAACCATCTCTAAACCCACTGATCCCTGAAGCCAATGGGCTACAGCAGCAGAAGACCACACCCGGTTCTGCTCCTGTTAGCCAACAACAGAAAACTGAGGCTACATTTCGTGAGGACCAAAATTTAACAACAGAATATTGAGAAAAAATCTATTTATTCTTGTGAGTCTTGATTTCTGCTGCGAAATTTAAATTGTAGGGTCAGAGTTCGGCATAAACAACATGAAAGCATGGAGCCACCCTGCTTTCTATCAAAGTTCAGGCTGGTGGTTGCAATGTTAAGGTAGAAAGCAGAAGGCCATCCAACTCTGTCCTAGTGAGGTGTGCCTAATGAAGTGTCTGGTGAATGCAACTAACAAAAATAAAAATAAAATAATAAACAAAATGTCAATTTTTTTACTCATAGTAGCTCGTAAATGTAGTCTTTCCCACATAGCCATCATGACCTTTATACCACAGCAGGGTTAATACATTTAACCAAAACAAAAAAAGGTGGTTACAGTTTTGTAGTTACCTGACTGTCCCGGTGGAGGTAAGCCTGAAGGCCCAGAGGGCAGGCGCATGAGGACAGTCAACACAGCTGCTTTTCCTCCTGAACACGGCTCCATAGCAACAGGTTTAGGTGCACCCTGAAGAAAAGCGATGGCAAAATAGAAAAGATTTTATGACTTGCTCTGGAAATAAAGTTGTTGTTTATATTTATGTGAAAAATACTGCAGTGTGAAAAGCACACAGTAAATACTGCCTTAAGAAAAGAAAGCAAGACAAAAGTACTTCACTGACTTGCCTTTAACAATAACCCAGCACCTGTGGATTGGTATACCCCTGCTTTATCAACTAACCTGAAATCAATGTGTCTTACTAGTCCTTTTTTCCCTGCAGTTACACATATGATGTTGAATTTTCTTTGCTGGGAGCAGAAGACCAAAAATCACTCATATCAGCTGCTGGAGTTGCCGCACTTAAGACAAGACACCCTCCCTTCCCTCCTCCTCAGACAAATGCTTTGATTGGTCACACAACAAAAAACACTTGTGTCTCTGTCAGACAGTCAAAGTGTGGAGGCAATGACCTACCCTCGGACTTAATGGCCAAAAACTGCCCGTCTCGAGCGTGAAAAACATGTCATCCTGATAATGAATGTCAAGGGTTTCACAGCATGTTTTGGATGAGAGGATAGAAATTGTGGAATAATAACATGTCTGAATGGAACTGATTTTTTTTTCTGTGTTGGCTGAATTTAAAATGGAGATGAGAGAGGCAGCAGAGGCAGGATAAAAAAAACAAAAAAAAAACAGGTCTGCATAAGCACATCCATTAAAACGTGAAAATCATGAGCCGGACTGTAATTTGTTTAAATGTATTCCACTGCAATCTGCCGTATATTTCATCCCGCGAAAACAAAAACACAAACACAAATACTGACGCTTTGGGTATTTTTAAAGACACACTGACTCCAAATACCTCAAAATACCCAATATACACAGTGAGTTAAGAGCAAAAGATTCAGGGAGCACACATCTTATTCGTTTTAGCTGCCAAATGGCAAAAAATACATGTTTCAGCATATTTCAGTGTAATTCAGGGCCACTTCACTGACTCGTTTATTAAAACTAAGCAAGGTCTTGTTACCTATGAAGCCTGCAGTGTAATTTTTAATGCAGTAATTAAGCTTGCCATTTGAAATGCCATGATTCACAACTGCTCCTGTGTAATGGCACGGCTATATCCAAGGACCTTTACCTATGTAGTTAAAACCAACTACATAACCACACTCACTGGCCAATTTGTTAGCCACAACTTCCTAGTAGCAAGATGGACCTTTTGTGACATGCTATTCTGCCGAAAGCAGCCTGTGGACATAAATGGATTGTCATGGCCGTACATAGGTAGGCTGTGTTGCTGAAACAATGCTCAATTCACACTAAGGTGTACAAAGCCAAGAAAATATACATTACACCATTACAGCACCAAAACCAGGCATAGTGTGTGACACAAGCTATAATGGAGCCACATATTTACAGGTAATTCTGATCCTACCATTTGAACATTACAGACCAGTGTCTGCGTTAAAACTAAGAAACAAAAACTTCTGGTTTCCTACTCTATGTCAATTTAAAGTGACACTAACCTTATCCTTATTAAAAAAAAAAATCTTTCATTTTTAAAGCCAATTTCCTTGCAAAGCTGACTCCCTGGAAGAACGACCCTGGATCAGTCCAGCTAGCCTCAAGTATCATCAATATCTAGAACTGTGAATAAGCTGCACCCTTCATAAGCACAATATGAAAGAGTCGTGCTACATATACTCGAAACATTTTTCTGTATTGTAGGCTGACTTACGGTTCGTTTACGTGCATCGTTACACAATCCAATTAGGCTACATGGTCGGAACACAATACTGTTATGCATCTGCTCAGGCACATTCACGATCAAGAGGGTAATATTAAAACTACAACTGACATTAGAGGGTAATTAAATTGCCAGCCATTTCATGACCATTCAAGTGATCCTGCTAATGAATAGCTGCATAAGCCGCATTCATAGAAGGGAGTTAATTTATTCCATGTTGATTTTTGACGATTTGTGAGATACACATGTATGGACCGCTGGGTGACACATCAGACAGCTAAAATTGAGACAAAACCCGGATTCATCAGAAATGCTCAGCAGCAAAAGCAGAAGTACTACAGAAGAATTTCTCAAATATAAAAGTAATGATCGACTTTAAAACAGTTAGGGTGCTACGTTTAGGCATGTATGCCTTTGTTGACAGATCGCTAAAATACTGCAACGGCAACTAAACCAGTGGAGATGCTGTCCACAGGATTTATCTTCATGGCTTTGGTCAGTTGCTGGTTAGATTGTAGTGATCCTGAACTCTTAATGGCCTCAACATCATTTGGGATTTACAGTTTATTTAAAATCCCCTTAGGATCCCCCCCCCCATCTTTTAATTATTGATCCAGAATTTTAATCTAATGCCAATCGAAGCTCTTGTTTGTGTTTAGTACAGATTACCATGAGAAAGTTAACTGTTTTACTTTTACAGAAATTTCCATTTGATATTTGTGCCACTTGCTTGTGTGCACAGTTTGTTTTGCTGACCTCTTTACCATGTACATCAACAATTTGATGTCTTTGAATCATTTTGGTAGCAAATATTTATAACTATCTGCAACTATCCCCCCCACCCGAACTGCAACACCAGTTGTTACAATTGAACCAAGAAATTACACATTTTGGTTTGTGTAAGGCAGGGGGAAAGTTAAACCACCTTCTTTTGGCTCTCCCTCACTTCATCTAAATGCTTACGCTGCTCTGAGAAAAACAGAAACATTCCTCCAATGAAGAGGAAAGTCAAATAAAGATATCAATAAGTCATTTCCTTCGGGCTTAGTCGTAGGGTTGCCTTTTAAAATGGTCTAAAAATTAGACAACTTTTAGATCTTCCAAAGATCTTAAAATAACACTTTTAGAACAAGTAGTGTATTCTACTTATTCTCAACCATCCACAAGCACATAAACATCCATACACGAATGCAAAACACAAAAACAAACACACAATGTATCTCCTTTCCTTTCGCCACTGACAGGTGTCATCCATCATACTAGCTGTTCGTTAGTGGCTCCATATGTTGATTGCTGGCCATAGTGAATATAGAGGCTGTGGTCTGCAGTGTTTGGGCACGAATCGCTCTGTCCAACAGCTGCTGACATCTTGGTCGCTAAAAGCCATGTCCATCTCGGGAGTTTAAACTAACCAAATGGAATAAAATGGCACAAAGGCTGTTATAATTTTCACTCTCAGACCAGCTGGAGGGTCTGGAAGTAGTGACGGAGACATGCTACTAACTAATTCAGTGAGATCAATGCAGACAGTGCAGTTAAAGGAAAAGGTGTTTTGTGTTCATGTTTTTCCCCCCTTTGTAAACTGTATTGGATTCAGTGTGGATATGATATTCAAAAACCTATTCTACACTTTATTGCATTAAAGCAGCAGGTCTGGGCTGGTGAAACAAATACAAAGCACAACAACTGTGTCCTCTTTGACATCAACAAATATTTCTAATAGCTAAGTGGCTCCAGATGCTGACCAATTAACCTTTAGAAAAGAGAAATAGGCTGGTTTGATATGTTTCACCTTCAGTTGGTGCCAAGTCATGTAATTGAGCTGTAAGTGGTCCACCATACGTATTTAGACATTTGGAACCACGAAGATTTGATTTTGTAAACAGTTTTTCAACACAATACTTCCATGTATACAGATAAGATGCAGACATAGCTGCTTAATACAAATCATTTCAACACATGGACACTTAAAATGTATTTAATTATTATTGTATTAACAAATGAATAAGAAATGCTATGTTTTAGCAAGCATTTTAATACTAACTATGGTAACTACTTAATAGCTTAGTCAATAAATAAATAACCGGTGGCTGACCAGTGAATTTGTCTGCATTCCTTGAGTGATTACATATAGTTCCGGTGACTAACTGGTGTCCAGTAGCTGACCACTTTTGATCGTTGGCTGGTGCAAGACAACCTCTCAAACAGACTTCAACTAGGTTTGACTGCAATCACTCTCAGACAGATTGGTGAAATTGTAATTGTAACACACTGCATTCAATCCGAGTCCGTCTGCACTGATGAGCACAATTCAGTTGTGACGTGTATCTTTGGGAGCTCCACTTAACTGGTTATACTCTTAAATATACTTGTATATTTATATGTATGTGTATACTTGTATAAAAGGTTGCAGAGTACTGAGTCTACATCACTATCTGTGGAAGAATTTTTACATTTCTGTTTCAGTTCTGACTGGACTCTGAATGTAAGTAGTTATTATGAAGTTCTGTGGAATCTGAATTTTATATAAAGATGATTTATCACTATTAATCACTGTATTACAAGAAAAAGATTGCATGTAATTGCCAACTTGACCCCATTCAATCTCAAACTGAGAGCACCGCCAACTTGACGCACCAAAATTGATTTGAAGATGGCAGCTGACTGAGCGTGTGCAGACCTGACCGCTGTCTTCAAAGCAACCATTTTAAAGATTGAAAATTCATTCCACGCAGTCGCAATAACTACTGTTTTCCCTGTTGTGAATGTAGCATAAGCAAATGTGACCACAAGAGCACTGCATTCTTTTTTCCATCTGTTGCCTTTAGTGGCAAATAAACAGATGTGGGAAAGAGAAGGGAGTATAACCGGGGCAGTATAAGGTTAGTAGGGTTTACACCAAGAATATCAAAATTTGGTACATTTATAGAAGTAAAGTAAATGTAAGATCAGTTTAATGGTTATAAAAGTATAACAGGGAACACAGCCAAATTTGATTGAACTAAAATTAGTCCATGTTAAATTATATCAAGCTTTTAGGAATTTTCATCAGCAGAACTTTTCTTATAACTTCAATAAACACCATTTGGGCATCTAAGTGAAGGATTCATAGTCCCATATTTAAAGGTCAATTCTGCATCTTGACAGGGTTGAGAAACAGGAGACTGACGATCTATTTTTTCTTTTCAGTTATCATTTTCAAAACAGCTTGCAACACTGTTTACAGCAATATTCTCCAGTGGCTCCTCTTTACTGTGCCGCATAACAAGAACATCATCTTAGATTTTTTTTAGCGCAGGAGTGGGAGGGACAGCGCTGCAATAAATTATTGAACGACAGATGGACACATGTCCCACTGTCAAGTACGTAATTAACATTTTACCTGAATCAAGGCAGAGCACAGGCATGCAACGCCACTCAAATTTAGGGTGTACCGTACCGCTTTACAAGTGCAACAATATAGTGCACTCAGACAGCTAAGAAGCATTGTTTTCCTCCTCTTTTGCTCTTTACATTGCCCTTCACAATACCATAATGCACGGTGAGCACCACTCAGCGCTACACTAATAGCTAATGTAGTGCCTCTTCGCTGGTTGCCACAGTGATTTTATTTCTCTCAGCTCCAAGTGACACAGAGCTTGTTCCTAGCTGAGGAATCGGCCCTTTGTTGCTATGATGACGACGTAGCTCTGCGTAGAACTTTAAACTATGCTTTTATTCCACATGGCATAGAGCCCCACACTGTACTCGGTGCCAGCCTACCCCTCTACTTTCTATCTGTATGGGAGGAATAGATAAGAGCGGGAGCAACTGGGGGCTACAGAATAATTCACACCAAAGGTATATGAGCATCCAAGCTAAACAAATTATCAATCACATTTCGAATGCAGAAGCACCATGTGGCATATTTCCAGTAAACAACCAAAGAGGATAAATTAGGCAAAAATGGAAACGGAGTAAAATACACCCGGTGGGCCATGAAATTATGAAATGTTCCAAAAACAGTCCCGATGTCATCATTTTAATATCAGAATGAGCAATTTCCTATTGAGTGACGCTTTTAAAAGCAGTGGCCATTGCTTCTAGCTAGACGATTAAAACCCCCATACAAATAATTTGAAACGTCTATAAATTAAAAAAAAACTCTTAGCATTGTGACATGCTAGATATAAAAGATGCTTTAAAAAAATATGAAAAAGAAAACATTGATTGGAAAATGATTGTAGAGGGCAACGCATATAAACAAGAGGCATGGAGAGAAAGGGTCACAACGGGCAGATTTCTTATTGACCGGACGACTGAATAAAAGGTTGAAATATTTTGTGCCGATGACACGAGCTGGCTGAAAATGGCACAATAACCTCTAATTATGCAGCAATAATAGCTGCCATATTCTACATGTCAGTAAATGCACTAACAAAAAAGTGCTTGCTTTTATTTGATGTCATTACAAATATAACAAAATGGAAATAACGCCGTCTCAGTTTGAGGCTTGTGTCAAAACTCAAGGTTCTTCGAGATAATGGATTTTATAAACAGGGAATTTCAATAATCACAATGAAGGAAATTCATAAAGAATTCACTGTCAACCATCGTTATGTAAGATTTTTCCCAAGATGCTTCTGGAATACAGTAATTAAAACGCAAATCAGTCTTTACGTGTCCATCAAAAGTATTATTCTTACTTTCAGTTTCATATGTTTAATACTGCAGTGTTCCCAGTAAATACAACAGTCAAATTAATCCTTATTTAATATATGCTGACCCTAGCTATAGCTCCTCAGTTCACACCCTGACTGCAACAAACCATTTTTTCCCCAAACCCTTAAAGCTAACCTTCTTCTCAGTGACAGTGTCTCACAAACAGAAGGTTTGGACAGATTTCTGTGCCTGGATGTCCATTTTTAATGACGTCACACAGAGCAAAGAGTAGGAGAAACTGTCTGAAATGCAGCGTTGAGAGCAGCTTGAAGCCTCGCATGGATTACTTTTACACATGCTGGCATCCGTATTTAAAATTTAGTCATGTTTAACAAGAGTCTCCACAACTGTAACAATATAACTAAGAGAAAATAAACAGAACAGCATAATAAGTTCCCTTTAACTTTACCGTCACAAATGTGATTATCTGTTCGTATGTGCACATGCAAGCAAGTGAGTAAGACTCACGTCAAGCACAGGCTGCAACACTTCTGTTACTTCTCCTCTGGCTTCCAATGAAACGTCGACTGAGGCAAAAGGACGACTGGCCATCTGCTGACGCTCTCTCATCAGTTGCTGTAATATCAAACACAGATGACAGATAAGCAAAACACAGAGCGTACTCTCATACAACGTTATAAACAGGGAAAAGCCTTTGGGTCTTTGTGATCGACTGCATATAAAGACAAACAGTATATATTTCAAACACATAACTGACATCAAAATGTAAAAACCCTGAAAGTATAATAAATTTAAGACAATCGAGAGAGTCAGCCCATGAAAATCACCCCAAATCAATATGAAGGCGATGGTCTGTGTATGGGTAAAATCTATAGACACAGTAACTGGGAATTGTTTTTGTTTTTTTTAACATACATATTATAGTACCAAACTTTGCAGGGTTAAAGAATGAGAAAGAATGAAGAACTGAAAATGAAATACTGATTTCATCAAGTGTAACCTATAGCTACAGGGCTATTACAGTATGAAGCTAAAAATCAATAGCAGATATCAATGAGGAAGCACTAAAAGACTACTCATAAATGTCCATGACCTAAAGACATGGAGAATTACTACTCCACTGAGCTCCAAGTCTACTTTTTGTATTAAGTTGGTTTTTTTAAATGTTATAAGCCTGAAATAGATGCAAAAATATAATATGAAATAGTTATGGAGGTACAAAAATATTCAGAAGATGTTTTTTTAATAATATGGTACAAAATATATGATACAAAACTAGACATATTCCATCTGTATTAACATTAAAAATCGAAACCATCAGTGTACGAACGTATCTCTCCAGATTTGACCAACACAATCTGCAATATATTTACTGGTTTCTCTCCAGGCTGTGGGGCGGTTATTACCCCACAGTGACACAATTTCTGCGGCTTTGACTGAGCAGAAAATAGCTTCTCTTGTTCCTCACTAATCAATATTGTAAAACAACTAGCGCCACACTTTCATCATTGTCTGATCAATATCTAAATAGACTGCCATTTTAGTGCCAAGGACATCAGTGATTGTTATTGGATTTGTGATGAGCTTAAGTGTGTTGCATTAAGATCTAATTGTACTTCAGATTAGTAAGCATTTCAAGTGGTTGTGCTGGTCCACCTTATAACCTGACTTTCCTCTGCACTTACCCTAGAAATTGTTTTACATTAAAAAAAAATAGTCAAGAAAAAAAAAAAGTTATTGCAAAAAACCATTTTATATTTCTGAATAAAAACTGTGATTGATGTTTTAAGTAATCCAAAGAACAAGTAGGTCAGCAACTACACAAGGAAAGTCAAGGATTTTTTTTTTTGTGCACATTGTGACATTATGTATATGAAAGCGATTTTTAAACCACTCCAAAACCAAAAATATAAGCATTAATATAAGAAATGAATGAACAACTGTGCTCAAAAGACCCATGTATGACCAACTAGTTAAGGTAATTCAGCACTACCTCCAAGGTCAGGGACATTTCATTAGATGCTACTGTATATGCAGACTAATATTGATTACCAGCTACAACAGCTTGGCTGGTATCATTTTCACTACAAGTCTGTCTGTGTGTGAGTGCATTTGTTACCACCACGCACACCTTTTTGCTTTGAGTAGATATATTTTAACAATAAGATCGCATTGCACCAGTAATAGACAAGCAGGTGGGATCAAAAGGAGTACAATAGATGGGTGTGGTCACAAAGGTCCATCGGGCCTCATTCACAAATATTTCCATAGAAAATATTCACGCAAAATTATCTTGGGATTCATGAAACATGTGCAGCAACCTGTTTTATTCTTACCACCGTGCGTAAGTGAGTGAATCAGAATCAGTCTAATCCAGCAGGCTTGTGCAATCTGCATGCTATGTGCATTTCTCCTCATAACGAAGAGAAACAGAGCAAAGCAACAACAATGATGTAAGTGAGAAGTTTGCAAGAAAAAACAAATTTTTATATCTATTACACGGTACTTGTTTGCTCTCTGATAGACTGGCAACCTGTCCGGTGTGTACTCTGCCTTTAACCATGTGACAGAGCGCCTGCATTGAATAAGTCAAAAAAGATTGATGGATGATTAATGATGATAATTATAACAACAATAATAATAATACTAATTCAGCTGTGTCAAACAGTGAACATAGCATGTACAAATACTTTTTGGCCACCATGTCAATGTTAGACACAAGCCATATAAATGGTTGAATTTCAGAGCACAGCACATCACATTTGTATGTAAGCCACCGGAAACTTTAAATGCTTCAATAACAGGAAGAGAAATTCATTGTGTCATTTTGTTGCCTTCTTTAGTTTATCTTATTTTTCATCTCTAATAAACAATTTAAGCAGTCTCTAATTTATCTCATCCCATTAAGAAAACTGTGTGTGACTGTTTGGGTCAGTTGTATGAGAACGCAGAGTTTTCTTTCAGCACAGGAATTTGTCCTTGGGGCAGTAATGAACCCTGAAAATCTTGTGTCCAGACCTTCACCCTCGCTCACCCTGAATATAATTAGGTATTCATTAGTCTGGCCATTAATTGGCAAATTCATACGAGGTCTGGAAAGGTTGACAGCAATGTAGAAATGAACAAGGGGGGCTAGCAGTATATCAAGGACTCGATCTGTGTAACAGGTTTATAAAAATACTATTAGGCCTCTGCATTCATTATCTAAAATTGCTGTTGTTCTGTTGAGGATGTACACAGGAAAACACCAAATAAGATGTCATAACACTAATAAGATATTTGGTAGTAAACAGTGGTTTAACACTAAGAACACCTTCAGATAGATAGATCTCTTCAAATGATTCTGGTCCTATTTATCTGTATCTATGTATTTCTATGTATGTAAAAACCCTATACATACATTCAGGGCTCTAGAGTGCGACCAATTTGCTCGCATATGCGATCTAATTTCTCAATGGTGCGACTAAAAAACAATCCTAGGTCGCACCGGTGCGACCAGCCGTTCAGTACAAAAAAAAAAGTCTCCCCAACTCTGAATGTCTCCGTGTGGTCAACAACAGACACACATTATGTCCATATCGTGGTCTAAACCAATCAGAGATAGTCAGGGGCGGGACCTCCAGATATTCCCGTAGTCCTACGCATGTGTACGTTTGAAAGTGCAGGCGGATAGAGAGAGGTGAGTAGCTTGAATAAAGCGATATCGATTCATTAAATCCTGAATCGACTTTTAAATATAAATGTATTTTGCCAGAAACGCCAGAATCTCAGGTTAAAGCTCACAAAACGATTTCAACAACCACCAAACGGGGGCTGAAAGCCGACAGCTCACAGCGTCGGGTCCGCCCTTTGTGTTTACGTCTTTTTTGCGCAAGATTCTGATGTTGCAGGTTTTTTCACTCTCCAACCAAAATTGACTGAACCAGCAGCAAAAGAATATCAAAAGTATGCTTCACATTTGATAAACATCGTCATGAATTCCCTCTTACTTTTGCTGTTTTGCTTCCACTACAAAAAAATCACACTACCTGCACAGCTCTCACTCTCTCTCTCTCAGTGTACTTCAAGAACAGTTTCCCATCTCAAATCTCGGTTTTCTGCATTATTCGTTGGCTTATTACGCACAAGTCATGTACAGTGCTGTCAGCCACTGTTTTTTTTTTTTTGTTTTCCAAAAATGACCTCCGACAAGAAAGCCTCATTTCTGCTGTTTAATAGCAAAGAAATTTAAACTTTTTTAAAATTATGCCAAATTGCAAAACTGTTAGCTGTGTCTCTAATAAAACCTCCGTAAATTTGCTTTGCTTCGCTTCAGCAGCATCGGGTAATGTTCATATGTTGATTCATGGTCTTCTTCAGTTTTTGTTCTACTGCAGAATATTTTTAAGGTTATCTGCTATAAAAAGTCAGGCCAGGAAAATCTCCTTCATGTTTTTCTGTGTTTTATCCTCAGTTAATTTGACACAAAGGCATCTGCT
>VUQG01024192.1:12330-43693 GCA_015106755.1 Etia nguti | reverse complement strand
ACACACCACAACAAAAAAAAAAAAAACCCTTTTTTTAAAAAAAAAAAAAAAAAAAAAACACATGTTAAAACAAAAGTAGCCGACTGTTTTGGGTGTTTGACTCGTCTTCCTTTCTCTTGTTAAATAATACATTAAATTATACATACGGTCTAACGTTTCTGTCTTTTTTTGGTAATACTATTTAATGTATTTTTTCTTGTATTACTATGTGAGTTCGTTGCTTTATAGGCAAGTTTACTACTTGTTTTTATCTGCATGTCCTTCATGTGCAAATCTTTGTCAACCATTCCTGGAATTGAGGCCTACATGGTACAAATTTCCCTTTATACAGATTCCAATAGAAGCTCAGCATCAACATTTAATTGGAAAACAAGAACCAGGCATGATCATCCAACTTTTAGGATAAATGAGGTAGAGTTTATCTTATGTTTTGTTTTTTTACAGGGAGTACAGACTGCTACTGCAGTAAAGTGAAACGATACCAGACATTTGTTATGAATATATAAATTTCCTCTGTAGATACAGAACTGCAAGTTCCTGTATGAAAAGCACAGACAAGGACACCGACAGCTCTATCCACAGTCATTTAAATGTGACTCGCTAGCTAGAGACCCTCCCGCATCTGCTGTCTCCGGTTTGTCTTACCAGAAAGCGGGTGGAGCTCGTGCCCTGGTCGATAGCAGCAACCAGTGGCCCCAGCATTATCCGGTGGGAAGACGCGGCCATGGTGCCGTTCATGGGCAGTCCCGGAGCTACGGGCACGGAACTGTACAGGAAACCGATTATTCCCACCGGCGTAGCGGTTCCGTGCTTAGGCAAAGTCGGTGGGTCAGTCGCTGCCTTCAAACGTAACGGCCACTAGTGATGACGCAACTGACTGTACTCGTGCCTCATGCGGACCAATACAATGTCCCCAAGAAAATGACCATTTTCAAAGAGCATTAGGTGTTTGAGCTTACGTGTAAGGTGATTCTGGAAAGTTCTGCAGACTCACCAAGAAAAACAGAAGTTCCCATACCGGGAGTCGAACCCGGGCCGCCTGGGTGAAAACCAGGAATCCTAACCGCTAGACCATATGGGACGTTACTATAAAGGTGTGGTGTCGGATATATATATCGCCATTTGGGTTTGGGTTAGGATTGAGTGAATGCGGCTGTAGGAATGTGGCACTCTGGTAAAAAAGTGCTATATTATAAGCGGATTTAAATACGTTTGTCCCTCTAGGGTGTTTTAAGGAGTCTGTGGCGTAGGTGTTTGATTTCTAAGAAACCTTTCAGCAGGGTGACAGGGATACGTGCCGCTTTCTTCTTTATCCACCAGAGGGACATCATACATCGAGCTTCCGTTTGACTTCCGTCTGTAGAAATCAAATGTCGGTTTTGGTGACTGATTCACATTAAATAAAAAATATTTTAAAGGTTTTTCTTTAAAAAAAAAAAAAAAAAAGTTTATTGTTATTTTCACATCACTACGTCTTATAGAAAAAAATCAGCTTGGGGGCTCGTTCAGCGGCGGCTGTCGATGACGTCATCACAAATGGACCGTGTTGTCATTCTAGAAATGAGTGAAGCGGTCGTCTTCAGATTTGATTCTTCTTAAGTTCTTAATTGTATTTTCACCACAGAGACTTAAAAATGTAAGTAACGGGATAACACTCTTGCTATTTAAGCTCTGAAATATGTAACACGCGTGGCCAGTTATTCAGCCAGTCTGACTCATTTCTGCATTTGTAGGGCTGACTACTGGAAGTCACAACCAAGGAAATTCTGCCAGTACTGCAAGTGCTGGATTGCAGACAATAAGCCCGTGAGTATACAGGAAGATGTGGCTCTGTGTTACCGAGGACGGCGTTCACGCTAATGTTTCTCGTGTTTTCCTCTGCAGAGCATCGAGTTCCACGAAAGGGGGAAAAATCACAAAGAAAATGTGGCTGCCAAAATTTCGGAGGTACTGACTTTTATTCTGTTTTTGTAATATACGTGTTAAAGAAGTAACAGATTACATCATATTATCAATTTATTAGAATACTTGAGCAAATAATAAAATTAAGATTTATTTTGTAGCATCCACGAGTCTAGAAATTGAGCTTCATGGGTCGTGCTAAATTGATTTACATTCATATGAAAAGCTTCCCATTGAGGTCTTCTGTCTGTTTACTTACAAAGACACAGATGTAGATAAAAATCAATAAAGTGCTGAATTATCTGGGATCTACTATCCAAAGCAATAGACAGTGCACAAGAGAGGTAAGAAGATTTACATGATGGTAGTGAGACCTGCTAACAAAAACTATAAACTGTCACAGCCTCCAATGTATATACTGTATATGTAGTAACCAGTTATACATTGCTTTTTTTATTACATAATTTATCCCAGCATCTTTAAACTGCACCATGTACCATTACACATATGTATATGGTATACAAGTCAAGGTCATGCTGCTATTGTCTGTACCGTCTGTCTATCCTGTTTACTTAAATAGCGGAAAAAAAACTTGCAGACTGGTACACTTGGCCAGTAAAGCAGATTCTGATGTATGGGATTAGAGGGACAGCTCAGGTCAAGTGGTTTGGAGACAAAGTTAGAGAAGCAAGCTGAGATGATTTAGACATGTGCGGAGGAGGGATAGTGAATTTATTGGACAACATGGAGCTGCCAGGCAAGAGGAAAAGAGGAAGACTTCAGAGGAGGTTCATGGATGTAATGAAGGATGACATGCAGAGGGTTGGTGTGACAGGCCAGGGCGCTAGAGATAGGAGGAGATGGTGGCAGATGATCCGCTAAAGGGAGCAACCAAAAGAAGAACCACATAACACACATGTATTTTTTTTTTCTTAAATATTTGTCACTATAATATCACAAATTTTATCCTGTTTAACCTGACTCCTTCCTTGCACAAGCTCTATTTTTGATTTATTTTAGCTTTATTATGCATAAAATGGCCCCCAGTACACGGTCACACACACTATCATTATCAGTTTGTGCTCCGAGTGACACACACAGGCATGAGCAGCCTGCCTGTCTTGGCACCATTCTCACGACTGGCACGAGAGATAAGGTGCAGACGTAAACACAGCTGACTGCAATGCTGTCTCCCTATTGGCCACAATCCACTGCCACTCATCTCACCCTATCTTTCTGCTGCAGATTAAGAAGAAGAGCATTGAAAAGGCAAAGCAGGAGGAACGCATGTCCAAAGAGTTTGCTGCGATGGAGGAGGCTGCGTTGAAGGCCTATCAGGAAGATCTGAAGAGGATGGAAAGAGAAGCGCAAGGTAATTATCAGGGGATGTTCTTTAACCTGTGAGCATAAATCCTTGGATTTATTTCAGTGGAGCATCTTTATGTTTAGGTCTAAGCTCTCCGGAGCAAACAACAGCACGGCCACAAGTTCAAGTGAAACCCCGGCCACAAGTGCAAGTGAAACCCCAGCCAAAGAAGCCAAAGAAGAAAGCAGCGAAGGCGAGCGGTAAGGTGAGACAGCAAACAGAAGAGCAGGTGTGGGTTGAAGGCCTGACAGATGATGGATACACGTATTACTACAACACAATAACAGGAGGTGAGGAATAATGGAGAATGTCGTGAAAGTCTATGTCTATTTATAGTTTGGTTTTTTTTTAAAATATATTTTCATTTGATTATTGCCTTTGTCTGTTTACATATGACAGAATCTAAGTGGGAAAAACCAGAGGGCTTCCAGGGAGCGAGTTCAGCCTCTGAACAGACTCAACAGACTGGAGTTAATATCTGTTTTATTATGTATATATATATATATTAATTTTAATTACAAATGAAGTGTTCTGTCGCTCATATATGTTAATATTGTTTCTCCTAGAGTACTTCAAGCTCTGCTTGGATGGAAGCTGTCAGTCCTGATGGTTATACATACTACTACAACACAGAAACCGGAGGTGTGTGTGTTTCTCTTTCTAATTTAATGGCTTCTTCTATTTCTTGTCATCTGTGGGATTACATCCATTTTTTCCCTCACCATTCAGAGTCCAGCTGGGAGAAGCCTGCTGACTTTCCCTCTGATGAGGTGCCTGGATCCAGCTCTGAGTCCAACCAAGCAGGAGAGAGTCCGGAGGATCCCGTGACCCCTCAGCCAGAGCCTCTGTCAGGAGGGGAGGAGAGTTCCAACGGGGCCCCAGCATCTCAGGAGGCTGAAGCCCCTGAGAAAACCAGCCAGCAGCCCAAAGTGCCAAAGATCAGCTTCAGGGTGAGTAGTTCAAAGAGAAGGCAAGAGCCTGTATAGACAAACTTCACCTTCTTCTTGTTACAGTTCAGGTTTCCTGATTTTTGTTTGCAGAAAAGGAAAGCAGAGACAGAGCCATCAGAAAAAGAGGGTGAAGGTAAAGTAAGTGACGACGTTCCTAAAGATGACGATAAAGAGGCGACAAAAGAGGAGGAGGTCCAAAACACAACAGCTGAACCGGAGAAAACAGAAGAACAGGCGACACAAAGGGAGACGAAAGCCAAGAGGCCAAAAGCTGCCAATCCATATGGAGTCTGGGAGCAAATCCTGCAAGAAGAGGATCCGTAGTAAGTGCAACATCTTTGAGTCGTTACACAGCGAGATTAAATCCTGCAAAAAGACTACATGTTTGTGCCAGCGGCTACTAAAGAGCTTTTTCTTTTTCTCCTTTATTCCCTTTTCAGTGAAAATGTGGACTTGCAGCTGCCTGAGGTGGAGGGAAGCACTGCCAGCGCTCCAGCAGAGCTGCCCCCGGAGTCCAAGCCCAAGTTCAAGGAACGCATCATCACTTCCCTCGGAGAAGAAGGCGGTCCGGCATCGTTCCGGAGGAACAAGACACAAAATGGCAAATCCAGGAGCCTCCGACAGAGAGACAGTGACGACTGACCCCCCAACAAAGCCACAGAAACAATAACGTCTAAGTCAAGATGCTGCAGAATGAGACTTTTACACTCAGAGAACTCCTGCTGAAAACATTTAGACATTTTATTGCATCTATTTGATCTTTGAGGTGCAGCAGTTTCAGGAGAAATTGGCTCGAGAAGTTACAAATTCTTTAAAGTGTGTTTTTCTAATTCTAAAGTTTTAACCGCTGGGCACAGTTTTTGTGTACAACAGCTGGTGAGTTAGGTTGGTATGATGTCGGGCGTCCTGTTTATTAATGTGAAGATTTTTCTCAGCAAATGGAATGCATTTTTTTTTCTACTTCAATATCTATTTTTTTTTAAGTAAGTAAGGCACCCGATTGGAAACATCAGTGTAATATTTGTCAGCTGAAGTGAATAATTGCTATACTTTTATAAAGCAGTATGGATTGTAGTTATTAACATGAGAAACATGTGATGTCAATAAATAATGACCTTCCAGGTAGTAGGGAAAAAGACGACTTTAGAAAAAGGATAGGCTTTTTTATTCACGCCAGAAAACATTTACTCAAAATAGGAGCTCAAGTGGTTTTTGGTCATGGCACACATGCAGGGTGTGACATGCTTTTATGGGTCAGAGTGTGTGTATAAAGCTGATAGGTGGCTTTGCCGCGCCCTGATTGGCAAAGAACCATGAAAGAAGCAAACAATAAACAACACTTTGACTTTCAGTTTATAAATCTATATTAGGATCTCAAAGCTCACACACATTCTTCAGCTGAGGTTAGTATCTCTATGAAAGAGATAATGAGATAAAGTACTTTGTTGAAACCCAGTGGAGACGTGGAGAAGGGTAAGAGAGGAGAAAAAACAAACTATTTCTGGCACAGTGTAAGACGACCTTACTTAAAATTGCAAAGTAGGGCATTGACCTTGATGAATGATGAATTTTCCGAGTGTCATCCTACTGCAGGAAATGTCACAACAATACTCCTAAATATATCAGTACAGTCGTTTTATTAGGTACCCTTTTGGATACCAACCCAGTTGGACCCCTTTCTTTTACCTAAAGAGCCATCTCAGTTCTTTGCAGAGCTTCAACAAGGTGTTGGAAACATTCCTCAGAGATTTGTCAGCTTCACATCCATAATGAGAATCTCCTGTTCCACCACATCTCACAGGTGCTCTATTGGATTGAGATCTGATGACTGTGGAGGCCGTTTGTGTACAGTGAACTCATTGTCATGTTCAAGAAACCAGTTTGAAATGATCTTAGCTTTGTTACATGAGGTGTTAGCTGAAAGCAGCTATCAGAAGATGGTACACTGTGGTCATGAAGGGATGGACATGGTCAGCAACAATATTCAGGTAGGCTGTGGTGTTTAAATGAGACTCAGTTGCTACTAAGAGGTCAATAAAATACACCCCACACCATAACAACACCAACAACCTAACAGAAATGGATGTTAATTACACAAAATTCTAACCATAACATAAAAATGTTTCAGTGACTAAGTGCAAAACACTTTATACCAGAGGTGGGCAATTAATTTTCCGAAGGGGCCACATGAGAAATATTCATTATATCTCTTTATAGGCTTATTGATCAAGAAATCCCTCAAACAAGTAATAAGAACTGACTTTAAAAAAATCATTGGACTGCCTCTGCCCTCCCTAGATGATCTTTTCAGGACCTGCTGCCCCTGCCGAGCGAACAATATTCTGCAGGACAAAACACACCCGTCAAACAACATTTTCTTCGTACTTCCATTCAGCAGGCGTTAGAAAGTCCTCAAAGTCCATACCACCAGGTTGCAAAACAGTTTTCTCTCAGGACCATCACAGAACTCAACAGACTCCACCTATCCTCCTTGGCAAGAACAACTTAATTTAATGTAAGTATTTAAGCTTTTGTGTAAATAGGTTTGTGTGTGAATGCAGGTACTGATCTAGAGGATGCACAATACTGTGCAATGACAATAAAGGTGACTGAATTCTGAATTGATGTGCCTCTCCACAACAGTTCCAGTTTCTCATGTTGCCCATAGGGAAAATTAATTGCCCATTCCTGCTTTATACAGTGGTAATAACACAATACAGCCTATAAAGTAGTTCAAATAATGCAAAATAGATGGAAATTAACTGTCACAACTGCACTGCTGCGGATCTGTTATACATACAAGCAATACTATCAGGCTTGTCACTGTCACTGCAATATTTATTTAAGAAATATGAAAATAAATAATTTTCAAAAGAATATTCAATGCTAAAGACTAGGGATGGGAACTGATAAGAATTTAGCGATACCAATTCCATTATCAGTATCACTTATCGATTCGATTCCTCATCGATTCTCTAACTGGCTCTCATTTAGTTAGGGAATAAAATATAGTACAAATGGTTTTGGTTACAGTAACTTTTTAATTTAAAGTATGCATCAACAATTTGTATTCGACTCAAACAAAATAACGCTGGTTTAAAAAACAAAAATTCCTCTGTCAAATGAACATTTTAACATAAAATCCAACTGCAATGATAAACTTTTGCAAATTAACAGTTTTGGAGCAAAAAAATTAGCATGTTTTCTACTTCAGGAAGGATACAAGATCTCTCAGATGGGGCGGAGGATGCTTGGACACAGAGATACTTCTCAGCTAAAGTTGATAACATTGGTAATGAGTCCTTCTTCATCCACTACCAGACGGTGTTGCTGTCCTTGGATGGAATGGGAGGAAGACTTCTATACAGTTGGACTTCTTGATCCACTCTGTGCTACAGAGATAGGGGGCTGCAGAAGGATGGGCAGTATTTGGCCACAGGTCAGACTTTTTTCATTAAAGACAGCAGGCGTGGATATGTAACACTTCAACATCAGCACCAGGAACTCCTCTGCCTCCTTCAGGTCCTCATTGCCAATTCTGCAATATAAACAAAACAAATAATAAAAACATTTTAATATGTTAAAGCAACCATGTTTATATACCCCAAAGATTACATACTTCTCCTTCTTGATGGGCTTTCTTAGGCGGAGGTCTATAGCTGCAGCTTGGATGGCTGAAAACTGCTCACAAAATCTCTCCATCATCACACACAGAGTTTCATTTTGTCCTCACATCTAAGAGGAGCCTGTGCTGGGGCAGCTCTAAAGAGCATACATGCAGACACAAAACACGATGTTATCATTTTAGATTGATCCTAATCTGTTGATTTACATTTTGGCTGACTTTGATTCAAGTATTTAAAATGTATTCATACCAAGAAGTTGCTGCTTCTCCTTGAGGACTACTTTTGCCATGTGGGATCTCTTCATCCATACGATCACAGAATGAATCCTTCCTGCCCAGTTGGAAACTGTATTGCAGCTTTACAGCTTCCAGGCTCCAAGATTTAGTGTGTGTGCAAAACATGGAAGCTTGATCAAGTTCAGCTTTTTCACAGCTACATCCATGTTTGCCGCATTATCCACAGTGGCTGCCACAACCTTCTCTTTTACTCCAAACTCCTCCAGGATTCCTCTGCCACAGATGTCCCCGTCTGTGATTCATAGACTGCCTTATTTTTAGGACTTTTTCCTTATTGTGACCTTGTCTGACATAGTGCAATATTACAATGAGGTAATGGTCTTGAGTAGAATTTGTCCATCCTTCAGCTTTGATGACTGCCTTCGTGACATGTTTCTGATCTGAGATCAGAGCTCTTTTCATCCCCATACCAAGCAGGGACCAAATGATTTGCTAAGCTGTGTCTCTACTTGGGGGATGGTATTTTGAATTGAGAGTGTTTGTCATCTCCCTACAGAGAGTCTGTCTAGTAACTGCCCAGTGACACTGATTGAACAGATGTGACTAATAAAATGGCCAGTAAGTGTGATTCAGTGTGTTCATTATTTTAAAAAAGCAGCAGTTTTAGGGGTGGCTGTAGCTCAGGTGGTAGAGTGGGTCACCTACTCACCGGAAGGTTGGTGGTTCGATCCCAGGCTCCTCCAGTCTACATGCCAAATATTGTTGGGTAAGATACTAACTTCATGTTTGTGGTGGTCAGAGGGCCCGGTGGCGCCAGTGTCCGGCAGCCTCAGTGCGCCCCAGGGCAGCTGTGGCTAGAATGTAGCTCGCCATCACCTGTGTGTGAGTGACTGAATGTAGTGTAAATCGCTTTGGGGTCCTTAGGGTCTGAGTAAAGCGCTATACAAATGCAGGCCATTTACCAATTTTAAAACCCATATTAGCTAAAACTGTAATGATAGGCCTGTTAAAGGTGTACAAGTTTAAATACCATGTTACTCCCTCATTAATCTTTAGTGTTATTTAGAAAACTGCAACTGCACAAAACACATAAGTTACATTTTATTACAAAAATAAAAACCTCTGTTACTTTCCGTTTGTCTTACATTGAATCATTTGCAATTAATTGCCCAAACAATAGAATAACATGTGTTCTGCAGGCACAGAGCAGTCAGATATGTCAGGGAAGCAAATCTCCCACAAGCTGCTGTTGATCTCAGTCTGCAGACTGTCCAGACTCTGGTCGTTTCAGACTGCTGCTGCTCTCTGCCGCCTCGAGAAGAGCCTCCTTCTCTGTGTGTTCAAGTATATCAGAGATCAGATCATCGAGAGCCTCCCCACCTCTCATGAACTCCTAAAAACAAACATGAAAAAACACACGACATTGATTTTTACCCTTGAAAAGAAGAGTTGAAGAAGAAAACACTGGCTTCAAACCTAACCTTAATATCCCTCGTTGTATATCCGGTGCGGTGGTCTGTGACACGATCCTGACTGAAGTTGTAGGTACGAATTCTCTCTGACTGAGAGCGCGTGCCCACCTGTTTTTAGACACACGCGAACGACGACAAAGTTAGAAAGTAGAACAAAAATCTGTGAATGTTACGCGTTATGTTTTCCTGCTTCACCCACCTGCTGCTTTCGTGCTGTATTCCTCTGTTCAGTCTCTTTACCCATCATGCCTTGGTAGAGCCTGGCTCTCAACATGCGCATGGCCGTTTCTCTGTTTTGCAGCTGAGATCGAGTCTGCTGACACTCTGCAGTTATGCCTGCAAAGAGGAAAAGACCTGCTGTATCTGCTTTATGTGTTAAGTGACGCATAAATGGATCATAAATTTATTAGTCAAACTTTAGATAACAACTTCGCACTCAACATGCAAATTTGATCCCTTTGGGTTCCAAAAACGTTAACACTACACTTGGCACAATGCAAGTACTGGTCTCCAGGCAACTGCCAAAGCCAGATTGTGAAGCATGATTCGTCAATCCAGATAATACCTTTCCGCTCTAGAGTGGCGGTGTGATTTACACCACTGCATGTTTGTAGAAGCAGTCTGCATGGTGCTTGATTTTATACACCTGTGGTGATGGAAGTGATTGGAACACCTGAATTCAATGATTTGGATTGGTGAGGGAATACTTTTGGCAATATAGTGTACCTCACTCAGTTTTCAGAGAACTGGGGATATCCTATCATTCTCTTTCAAAGGTGTCAAGGGAAACTGCCTCCTCGAAGTGACTGGTCTGTCTTAGACAGAGGTGGTGGTGGTGGAGCTTCCATGATTGCTTACCACAGAGAGCACCTCCCATAGTGAGGTATCGAGTGAGGTTTGAAAGAGCACATCGCAGTGGCTATGTATTTTATACAATCTTTGAGGAAGCGAAAAGGCATGGTGGTACAGTTTACCTGTCGGAAGATGAACTACACGCACCGCGCTGTCTGTTGTGTTAACACTTTGCCCCCCAGGACCACGAGATCTGAACGTGTCGATTCGAAGATCCTTTGGATCAATGTGGACTTCAAACTGCAAGCAGAGACCTACAGTTTAATCATTCCAGTAAACCAAGAGAAGTCATAAAGAGAAAAAAAAAGCAGTGTACCTCGACTGGCTGAGGCAGGATGATGACAGTCATGGTTCCTGTGTGGATCCGCTGCATCCTGGAGGAGAGCCCCACCTCAGGGATCCTTTGAACCCGGTGTGTTCCTCCTTCATGCTTCAGGTGCCTGTACACATTCTCTCCGGCTATTCTCACTGCTGCATGGTGCAGACCACCTGAGAGACACCGTTCATGCAGCCGTAATTGTTTTGGTAGGAGGTCTATGCCCACTGATCACCACAAGTTTAAATTCATTCTCTAATCCACACATAGTCATTCAATCCCATGATGAGTGATTGCAAACTTCTGCTGGACAGCTGTAAGTTAAATGCACAGTTGGAACTAATAACAAAGACACTCGGGGGGGACACAGCAGGAACTACTTATGAATGATACAGAAATACAAAAATTACCTTACCATACTCTGCAGGTGTGTAGTTCAACACCTCAAAGTCCCAGTTTTTGTAAAATGTAAAACCCTGGTACATGTCAAACATTTCTTTGGTGAACTGCTGACAAATGTCACCTGAAACCACACATGTATAACACTTATTTTCCAGGGCAGTATTTTTATGTGAATTGTATTTTAAATTTATAAAAAAAAAAGGTTACGAGTTTTGCTTTCCTTCATACCTCCTGTTGTCCGCCCTGATACGACCTCCAGCAGAACATTACTTGAGTCAAGAGGATCAGTGGGGATAAGAGCTTTGATTAACTGGGTAAAAAGAAAACCTCATGAACAAACAATACATATTTCTTCTGCATTAATTTAGCCGTGTCTTTTGGGTTCTTACGTCTCTTCTTAAAGCCAAAATCTTGCTGGAGATTTGTGCTTCCTCCTCTTTTAGCAGCTGGGTCAGATGTTCATCTTCATCTTTGGTGCCAGCTAAACCTGCCATGAGTAAGGAAAATAATTTGATTTGTGTTTAAGAATGCAAAGTAAAACTGTGCTCACACAAAGCTGCAAATACATGTGTTATTTAAATAGTTAGAAGACCTCAGAAGATTGGACACCTGAGAAACACGTTTGATGGTTTTCTGTGGTTCGAGAGGTGTGTTTACATAGCCATTACATGTATATATAGTACATTTAAAAATCCTACTCACCTTTTAGAAGTGAACTGACCTCTTCGAGGTCTTTCTGGGCTTGTTCGATGCTCCCAAACACACTGGCCACAGGCAGTAGCTCAGCGTCCTTTTTAATGAGCCCCTTTCTGTCTGACTCGCTGAGGTATGCGTGCTGTAGCTTCTTGCTCAGGTCTCTGTGCTCCTCCATGAGCTGCTCGAGATGCACCTGAACTGACTCGTTATTGTACAGCTCCCCCAGATCACAGTGAGAGAAGCGTTTAAACAACACTCTGCCCAAGTGTGGCACGTCTGTCCTGTTAGCATGTTTCACACTCGCGTGTCCCACAAGTGTCCTCCATCCTCCTCTTCCTCCTCCGCTGCTGTAAACTACACGGCTACACAAAGAGCAGAGTCTGAGACAACGCATGACAAGTATTTGACTAAATTTAGGGGGTGACAAGAGAAGTAAAATAATGCTCGCTAGTTTTATTTTTTGTGTTTACATGCGAGACTGCTGCTAGATGTAAGAGAGACCGGATATAGTTTGACGTAAAGAAAAAGTGAATTGTGGGAATCGTAGTCGTATTGTATTAATGGTTAAGTTACATCCCGCTGCTCGCCTTTTACTGTAATTTTATTGACTCCCTTGCAAATAAATTTATAAAAAGTACAATAAATAAATATTTTCGTTTATATTTGTAAATGAGCATATTAACTTAACACCATATTAGGTTTATTTATTTTATCTTTTTAAGTTTGATAATTTCTCATTTTTCTAGGGTTACTTGAAACCCAAGGATAAAAATCGCATGCTAACATTGATAACTATTAGCCATAGACAATATAGAAAATTATAAGCTAGCAAGTCAATATGTCAAACTTTGGGGTCAGTGGAGATGGTGAGATGTTTTGTTTGTTTTTGGCAATACAGGAAAGTAAATATATGTCTGCCTAGTTGTTTAAGCAACTGTACATAACTTAAACTGTAACTAAAAAGATAAATAGAGCTGATGTTAGCTTTGTTAGTCTAGCATAAGCTACATAGCTAATTAATGTTAGCTCAGAGTAAGTAAGCAAGTTGGTGTTTGCTACCTCTAAAGGCCTAATATTTTATTGTTTTATGTGATCAGCGGTGTCCATTTTAAATAAATAAATAACCCCCTGACTTAAACTTTGCCAATGAAAGTGAAAATTTGGCTAAATTGGCTGTCAGGTAGTTATTTTATAGACTTTCAGAAAGTGATTCTCATGACTTGCAGGCCCACCTGGGTTTTCATTAACCAAGGCAGTGGAGGATGTGAGTCAACATGGCTATACCCAGAAAGAGGCCCTGAAAGAGAAACAGAGGACACTCAGTACCCTGCAGGTTCATCTCTAACCCTATTCCCCTACAACACTGATTAACTAAATGCAAAACACTTTTTAGCAGAGGTGGGCAATTATTTTCCGAAGGGGCCAAATGAGCAATTTTTTTTTAATTTGATCTCTTTACAAGCTTTTTGATCTGCTCCTCCACAGCAGTCCCGGTTTCTTATGTGGCCCTTCGGGAAAATTAATTGCCCATTCCTGCTTTCTACAGTGGTAATAACACAGTAGAACCTACAAAGTGGCTATCATAATACAACATGATGGCATAATAGATAGATTTTTTTTTATTTTTTTTACCATGGACACATTACTCAGCCTACTGGGCACAGTTCTGTGCGCCCAAGGAGCCTGGAAAATCCCTGGTCTTGTCCTAGAACTATACTGTATGTATACTGATGCAAATATAACCATCAGGGGAACTAAGTCATAAAATGTTATATAAAGAGACCTTATTAACCAAAAATGTGCCTCTAATCCACCACAAAGAGGTGTCAAGTGATCAAAAAGTGATCAAAATATAATTTTAAAAAACAACTGGAGAAAATTGTGGCGTAAACATTTATTTGCATAGTTTGTGGCTTTCTTTATGACTTAATTGGACTTTTTGGTTTGCCTCATTTTCCAGGCAACACTGTCAGAGCTTGAGAGGAAAAACGAGGATGTAGACAAGGAGCTGAGATCCAAAGTGAGAGAAATCCTAGTGCTGGAAAGTGAGATGGAGCAGCTGGAGCAGCAGACCAAACTCCTTCATGATCGCTGTGTATCCATCAGCAAGGAAAACGCAGAACTCCAGATTCTGATAGGCGAGGAGGAGGAGGTTGCACAAGCGGCACTTGCAGGGTTCAAAGCTTACCGAAGTAAGATGGAAGACCACAGGGCAGCTGTTTTGCATGTGGTGAGCCAGACAAAGGCCAATAACGAGCTGAAGGAGAAGAAAGAACTAGTACAGATGCTGAGAAAGCAAAACGAGGAGCTTAAGGAAGATTTGAACAATCCAAATGGAAACACAGTACAGATGGGAAAGGTGGTCTCTTCATTTTAATCACAGGGCTCTTTTTCAGAGATCTTCAGTATCCATAACTCTTATATGCTCATGTGTGCAGAGAGAGATTAATGCTCTGAAAGAAGAGGTCTCCCTGAAGATGAAGACCATATCTGAGAAGAGAGAGCGGCTCCAAAAAGAGTCTGAGATTCATGCCCAAATAAAAAAAGACATAGAGGTGTGCAGACTTACCCAACAGAAAACAGGGCCATCTTATGAGGCTGACATTTGCTCATAAAACAGCTAAATCACCTAGATAGAATTTGTATCAAGACACAAATTATGTTTCAGTCTGGAAGAAAGCATCAACAGCATCACTTTTCCCCCTTCCTCAGATCCAGAACAGGCGCTATGAAGCCATAATGAAGCGCCTCCGCTGCCAGCTGAGCAGGGCACAAGCCAACCACAGGTAGAAATACTATAAACCCGTGACAGTACACATGCTACATATAGCTCTAAAAGCCAGAAAAGAGATGATTGATGTACCCATTCTAAATACTAAAGGCTACTAAGTTGTGCCTGCTTTCCCTTAGGCAAATGTCTGATGATATCTACCACATGAGGAGGCAGCTAGCCGAGCTCAGGAGTCAGCAGCAGTCATCACAGCGCTAACCGGTCAGTGGTCATCGAATTGTAGTGTCAGATTAATGTGGGTTAATTGTTCTGTTATTCAGATAAATGTACACCAGTTGTTATTATGAGTGTGTTAGTTTAACAAGGAAGGAGCATTGTTGTTACTGCAAGTAAACAACAGGGGGCAGGCGTGACCACTGAATGTCTGACTTTCTCTGTTTGGCTTTCTTGCTTTATGCCAGATATTTGTACAAGAGTTATTGCTGAATGTGTTCCTTGACATGTGCAAGTTTTCTTTTCTTGTTTTTTTTTTCCTTTTTCTCAAATGAAAAGCATAAATATGGAAATGAAAGGACAGTGTCTTGTGGCTCAGCATCAGCAGGGGCGTGGGATGGGATTTTAGGTCAGGTGGTGTTAGTGAATCAGTTCATCCACAACAGTAACCCAAGCAAAACACAAGCCAAACGTCCACTGTAACTGTCAGTGTGGCAGTGCTGCTTTGGTACACCCTGTCCCAGCTTCTGCCTCACTGGGCCACTTGACGGTTCTGAGGCGACAGTCCCACTGTCAGGTTAACAAGGGCATGACTGTGCTACTTCAACCATAACGTGAAACTAATTAAACAATGAAGCTACCTTTTCAGAAGATGAAATCACATCAGAATGAATTGAATCAGCCTCTGAAAAAGCCATAACTTTATAACTCCACACTTCTCATATCTGAATTGTTCCCTTGTGGGTCTCTTTGCGTTATTTGAACAGCTGTTAAACAAAGCTGAGAGATGGATTTTTATGAGCTAAAGACTAGATTACAGCAAATTTGATTAAGACACAAAGCTTAAATAGAAGATTCTGCTCAGAGTTAAAAAACAAAACAAAAAACAAAACAGAAAAAACATGATCGAGTTTCAGCCACAAAGATGTTTGAGACATTTAAGAACAATTATTTCACAAAATATTTGTGCAGAGGTTGTAGGTATGTGCCACACCCACAACTTTAACTTGAGATAAGTAAGTGTGTGGGGAAGTCTGGTTCAGTATACGTTAAGTCAAGGACATGTGTCTGATTAATTAAAGGTTGAGTTTCATCCAACATACCAAGTTTCAGCAGGTAGAGCAGTACTGCTCTGTCTGAATGACTTTGTTAATACAATTCTGCAAAAGTTTTGAACCACCACAGCAATCTATTGGAAATACAGTATATAAGGCAAAAACAGAGTTTGTACACTTCTAATGAGTTTGAAAGTCAATATTTGGTATGACCACCTTAATTCTTCAGAACAGCTTGAACAGCTTTCTTGTCATTTCTTTAAGTAGTCTTCAGGAATAGTTCTCCAGGTTTCTTGAAGGACATTTAAAGCTCTTCTTTGAATGTTTCTGCCTTTTGTTCTGTTCTCTGTCAACATGATCCCACACTGCTTCAATAATGTTGAGGCCCGGGCTCTCGGGAGGCCAATCCATGATTCATAGCGTTGCACTGGGTGTTCTTCTATCCCGGTATGCTTTTACTACATTAGCAGTGTGTTTGGGGTCATTGTCAATCTGAAAAATGAAGCTGTTACCAATCAGATCAGTTTTCCAAATGGTACTGCATGGTGGATCAAAATCTGATGGCATTTTTCTGTATTCATAATTCATCAATTTTGACAAAACTGCCAACACCACTGGCTGAAATGCAGCTCCAAACATAACAGAGCCTCCACTGTCTTTTACACATGGCTGCAGACACTCACTGTGGTACCATTCTCCTGAAATCCTCTGTACATACTGATGATGATTTGAAACAAATATTCACTCCATAAGACCTGTTGCCGGTGATAGGTGGGTCAACTGAAGGCCCAGATGGCATCTCTCAGGTCCCGTGTCATTCAAAATTGGTTCTTTGCTAAGTTGTATTATTTGTAGACTCAGCATTGGTTCATCCTTCAAGTTAGATTTATACTTGAATCATTTTTCCGGTCAGTGTTAAGTGGCTTAACAAACAATATATATTCCTCTGAAAATAGACTGGACTAAAACCAAATATGAGGGTAAATCAAGACTTTTACAGAGTATTGTATATCATGAGGGTGACAGCCCTCTGCTTTGTTCTGTTTTGTGCTACTCAACCTCAGCCTACTCAAACCTCTTAGAAAGTACAGTCCATTTTATTTAGAAGCCTTCTGCAGTAAATTTATATCCCTTGTTCATGTCATACAGTGCAAGCACATGCCTGAATACATCACACCCACAGTCCCCTTCTTAAAATACACAAAACATTTCTTTTTTTTGGTTTTCATTCCATAAATGTTTATTACATAAAAATAAACTTTATTCCCATGATGTCAACTTAAATAATTGTCCAGTGTATCATGGTGGGATTAGTGTTCAAATTAAACTCTGTGTCCACTGCTTGTTTCCACCGCACTGCATGCTTCACATTGTTGTTACATAAGAAGGGTTTTCCACCATGAAGAGCGGTGCATTACTTGGTTAGAAGCTCTTAAAATAAATGCCATATGCTCCCACTCCAGGCTAATTAAGCCTGGATAATTAAGGAAAGAAATTAACACCAGCCTTCTACCACATGCTGTTTTTATTTATTTATTTACCTATTTTGGCTTTGACACATTTTTCTCTCCAATTTGGCACCAACCATTATATCAAATATAGTCTTGCCTAATGAATGTAAGAGGGGTGTAGGCATCTACCAGCCAGTGGAGATTTAAAAATGGAACAACAGAAGTCAGTTTAGAGGGTTTTCCCCCCTTTTAAACACACAAAACATCACTCCTCACAACTCTTTATTGCCTTTAAAGGACATTTTAGCATTATTAACAATACTCCACCATCCTCGTCCTGTAAAAATGATCTTGAAATGACAGAAGAAAAACAGATCCATCAATCTGTCGGTCGCTGACCTTTAACAAAATTACTGTCTCTTGTTTAAATCATTAAAAGCTGTCTATCTCCTTCCAAGAAGCATCCCTTTGACCTTAGATTCAGCTTGTGTTGGCCTTTTGATGAATGAGCATGCCAATAAAACACACTTGGCAACCCCTTACATCGACCGAGGATCTCTACAATACAGCTGAGCTTATTTGTTTCTCTCTGCTTGTTCATCTTCTGTGGATGCAGTGTGCTGTTGTGTGCTGATATTGCTTACAGAAACTGGTACATGTGTTAAGCATTAACTATCTAGTGAATACAATAACACAGATTTAAAGATCCTGTTGGGCTATTATAAAATGCTTTTGGTTCAAGGTGGAATTTAGACACAATAGAAGTACTTTAACAAGCACCAAAAATATATTTAAATTAAGATTGTTTTTGAAAATTATCACTGACTATCTAGTTAATATTTTGGGGTTTGTGCATTTTGCCAATGAAAAATTATGAGCTCAGATTGTCTTTGTTACTTATTATGTTGAATTCCCAGCTCACACAGACCTAAAAGACACAAAAACATATATCGAAAATAGTGCAATGGTATTGTATTGCACAGAAAAAGGTTATGTGTGTGCCAAGTTTAAAAAAAAAAAAAACCCAACACCACTACCACAGCGAATAGTATACTTTGTATAAAATATAGTTGTAGTCGCCATGACGTCCACAATAAATGAGCAAATTCCTGTTTTTGAAGCTTCATCCTTAGCGTTTTAGCTTTTACCTTTCACGTCTAAAAAGTGGACCACCTTAAACCTCCATTCATTTTAATGGCCAGCAGGGGGCTACTCCTCTGGTTGAAAAATGTTGCATAGAAGTCTATAAGATGTCGGCTATTGACTCTTTTGCTCTGTGTCCGGTGTAAACACTTTCCTGATGATTGCTTTTCTCATTTTGCTACTTTCAGGTCATGCTGAATAAAGCATGACGTTCATTTGTAAATTGTGGTCAGTTTAATGGAGTTCACTTCTCATCAAATTATGCTCCATATTAGAATTGATACTATAGTTGTTTCACAGGAGACATAATCATTTAGGTTTGTAGGAAACAACAACACACTACCTTTCCATTAATGACCATTTTAGTCAATCATTGCTAATATTAGACTATTCGTTAATTATTGAGGTTTCACAGACATGTGATATATTGAGTAGTTACTGGAGGTTGATGACACTTACAAGGTAAATGATTGCTAAAGTCCTGGTCTTGCAGACCAGACCATTGAGTGACACCCTTGGCAACCCCTAGCATATTTCTGCAGTCCTAGTTTGAATGAAAGTAACGGACTTGTCTACAAACACTCTCCAACAACCGTATTTTCCGGACCATAAGGCGCACCGGATTATAAGGCGCACTGTCGATGAAAGGGTCTGTTTTCATACATAAGGTGCACCGGATTATAAGGCGTATTAAGCGAAACCAAACAGTCAGATAAGTCAAACTTTACTCAACTCATTCTTCGTGCTTCCTCCACTTCCGTACCATTGATTCATTAATGTTGAATTCTCTCACAGCTGCTCTATTCCCATGTTGTTGCTGTATATTAATGACTAACCTCGTATTTTGGATGGATTATCTCAGTTGTTCTCCTGACTGAAGTTTGGTCCGTTTACAGCATCCTACCATGCGATTGCATTTGTCCCTAACCATCGGGAACCCTCACGTTAGCTTTTATCGAGTGGAAAAAAGTTAGCAGTCATCCTCCAGCTTCACTGTGCTAATGTTATGCTAACATAGCTGTGTCGCTAGCGATCACGTAGCACATCATTATATACCAGCTAGTGCAACTTCAGTAACCCTACAAAAGTCACTGCTGTTTAGTTTTCTGTCTTCATTTATGTTGGAAGTGATAGGAGAGCTGTACATTTTAATTTTTTCACAAATCTCTCAGTCAGAACATAGTATATCATGTTTAGGCGGAAACTAGCGAGCTAACTTCCTGTTAACTTTGAACTCCATTAAATTGAATAAATTCTGGTTTCATGGATGTCTGGGTGTTAAACTTAATTGTTACACCTGGTAAAGCAGCAACGCTGATCATTTTATTAAAGATGAAAGAATGTAGACAGTTTTTAACTCTCAGTGATGACGCAATGTTCTTTTGACTTTGGGACCTGAAGCGGATGGAGTTTTGGACCCAGATTACTCCGTGAGGCTCCTGACTACGGCAGCCGTAATTCTCCGACAATCCATCAAGCGCTGCGGCTTCGTAGCTTACCAAAGTCGTACTAAAACATTTTTTGACAGATTTTTGAGTGCCGTGTACCACATAAAATCGGTTCGAGGTCAGTAAGCACAACCAGAATCCACACATAAGGCGCACCGGATTATAAGGCGCACTGTCGATTTTTAAGCAAATTAAAGGATTTTAAGTGCGCCGTATAGTGCAGAAAATACGGTACTCTCTGAGATGTAGTGAAACTGTGAAATGAAAAAGGTTCACCTTCAAAGTAGAAGTTGCACATCTTGAAACATGTTGGCTGCATTGCTGAGACAGACCCTTTACTTTAAAGGAGAACCGTCTCCATTTCCAGTTTGATAGCATGTTTTCAAGTTTGAAGGCAACCATGGCAATCTGCCAGCAACCAAAGCAAGCACTGGGAGATTTTTAGTGCAGCAATTTTCTTTGCAACTATCCACAAAACTTTCAGGAACCACCAGCCCTTCTCACACTTCCCCGTCTGGGACTCTGATGGACGAGTCTGGGTTTGGTGGTTGCCAGGAGAACAGGACTTGCCTGACTGCACTGTGCCAACTCTAAAGTTTAGTGGAGGGGGGATTATGGTTTAGGGTTTTTTGTCAGGAGTTGGGCTCAGCCCCTTAGTTTCAGTGAAAGGAACTCTTAATTCTGCAGTAAACCAAGCATTTCTGACAATTTCATGCTCCCAGCTTTGTTAGAACAGTTTGGGGGCTGGACCCTTCTTGTTCCAACATGACTTCGCACCATTGCACAGGTCCATAAAAGACATGGATGAGCAAGTTTAGTGTGGAAGAACTTGACTGGCCTGCACTGAGTCCTGACCTCAACCCAATGGAACGCTTTTGGGATGAATTGGAGTGGAGACTCCGAGCCAGGCCTTCTCATGCTAAACCTTATGGAAAGCCTTCTCAGAAGAGTTGAGGCTGTCATAGCTCCAAAGGGTTGGTCGATATCATATTAAACCCTATGTGTTAAGAAGGGGGTGTCACTCAAGTACACTCAGGTATTCATGTGAAAGCAAGTAGCAAATATTTTCAGCAATATAGTGCATCTACCTTCCTTGGACTGTGTATTGGCCACATTTATTTTGGCCCAGACAGCAGATATTATATCCTCTCCTAAGAGAAAATAGACTAATTGCCACCGTTAAAAATTAGAGAGCATGTTTTCTCCTTTGCTCTAACTGACTGAATTGTTACACAACAATCCGATGCAAACACCTGCAGGTTTCTTTGAAGGTTTAGCTTTAGGGGGCAAGACTTTAGCTAACCTATAATTTTGTATTCCAGTTTGTTTAAACAGTCTCAGCTCCTCCTGCTCCATATCACATGAGATTAGGTCTGTCTGAGTGGCACATTTATAGCTATTTGCACGTCGTCTGGCCAGCTGCCCATGTTTGATATGGACACAGAGAAACAGTTATGTGCATGCCTCGAGTGCTGAGCAGCGTGTAATACATTCTTGGACTTCTGCTACTGTAGGTTGAAGTGTATTTACTGCACAGTTTGGAAGAGTACAGACAACAGCTGATCCTTCATTTGTTTTGTGGGTGTACAGATAATCTGTATGCATGAAAATCTTATTTGTTCTCCTTAATGTGCACCTGGTCTTGTTTAGTTAGCAAGAGTCACATTAAGTGACTGGTGCAGTCAGTGTTTTGTGTGTTTGCACATGAAGATGAGCATGTGCAAACCAACATGTTACCTCCTGCTGCTGCAATATTTATTTTGAAAACAAGTCTGATCCACCTATGAAAACTTTACACCTTCTTTAGGTGTCCTCACTGATCAAGTGGATAGATCACATTCCTGCAGATTTTCATCACCTACTGTTATATCTTTTGCAATGTCAAGCTGTCTCATCCTTTTCACAACAAATTTTATCCATGGATTTCTCAAAAAAAAAACAACAAAAAAAAAACAGAATCGTTGAAATGGGGAGACATGATCAGATGATGGAGGTCAGCTGTATGAGTCACCCTCCCCTGATGCCACACTCTGAACCCGCTGCTCCAACCCTCCGCTGCAGCTGAGCCACAAACCACTACCCGCCACATAACCCCATCCACCCGACTTAGGGGCATGATCCAAACAGAGGGTGAAAGAGCAGCCCAGGAAGTAATAACAAAGAGAGTCAAACACCCACTGGATTGCCAGGTACTCCTTCTCTACTGTGCTGTACCTGGCCTCCTGCTCCAACAGTTTCCTGCTGATATACCTTACCTGCTGGGATGAAACGGCCCCCAGCCCTCTCTTTGAGCCGTCAATCTGCACAATAAAAGGGAGGAAAGAGTTAGGCGTGTAGACCAGGGGTTCCCCACAGAGAGCCTTCTTCACCTGCATGAATGCTGCCTGGCACTACTCCATCCACTGGACCAGATCTGGGGTACCCTTTCGGGTGAGATCAGTCACAGGGCTGGTCAGGTCCACAAAGCCGCTGCATATGCTCCACAAAGGTGTTACTGTGGATGGTGACATCAGCCAAGTAGGTGAATAAAAACAAATAAAATAAAAATAGGAAAATATTATAAGTCTGATAATGATCTATTTAAAAGCTCCCGTAACAAGATTTAGGAGGATGTTGCTGGACAGACTGATATAAACCCCAGCATGCACTTAGAGTAGCTTGTTTTTCTCCTACTTTCTTGGAAACCACATTGAGCCACAACATTATTATTAACTGAAGGCAACACAAGCTCAGCTGTGATACCCTGATTGTTATCTTTATGCTATCATCATGTTAAGACAAATTGAATACAGACAATAACAGTAACAATAGTATCACTCTACTCTTATCAAGAAACCAGCCTGTCTCTGAAAATGTTGAATATTCTCTTTAGTACATTTATTTCTGCCTGTGCCAGACTTAAACATTTAAGACTTAAACATTAAAGTCTGGCACAATTTAAACAAAGAGACAGATGGCAGGTGGCTGTGACTGCTTTTGGCTGCAGTGTGGGTGCTGAGATCTAAACAATAGGTTTTGCAGCATACTCAAACACTTTGTCAGCTGGCAGAAAATTCAGGCAGTGTTCATAATCAGCTGGAATCTGGCTTCTCAGCTAGCTTCTCAGATGATAAAAATATGCCAATTTGCCACCATAAGAGACGAAGTATCATGAAATTAATTTAAAAGAAATAAAAAAAACTCCTTCACATAAAAGTTGTTAATCTTTTATTCAGTCCCGGCTGCAGTTCCTTAAGAATCTGTGCAATATGTTTGCTCAACTGCTTAAAGTACAGTTCTTTTAAGCAAGATTAAAGCGTTGTGTCCCATTTGAGGGGTTGGGAATACCTTTTTTAATACTTCAATAACTGTTCCAGCTCAGTTGCTATCAGACCGGACACTGTGCTGGTTATTCAAAGCCAAACAAAGTTCAATTTTTCGATTTTTCTAGCTGTAAACTCTGTAAATATTTTTTCAGCTGTTTTTTGTTGTTAAAAATCAATATTCATACACATTTGATTTAGCCAGCAGCTGGTAGGTATGTTTGACTTTATGGCAGTGTGGGATAAGGTGTCTGGGAACAAGAAAATAAACTTAAATTGTTCCACAAAATGAGCATCGTACCTGTGACACAGCAGTTTGGAGTGATTGCAGGATTGTTTGGCTTTGAACTGCTCCAGTTAAAGAAGCATCAATTCAAAGAAAAACCTATCACACTGCTGCCGGTAATTGTTTCAGTGTGGGTTCAAGAGCTTTCCAGCTTCAAAGACCTGCATGAAACAGCTTATTGTCAACCTGAGTATGGAAGCATTTCCTGAGAACTGAGGCTTTTTGTTTTTAACCTTCTTTTGTTTGTTCTATTCTTTACCGTCTATAAACCATCCAGACAGCTCTGTTACACAAAGCAGTTATCCCAGTTCATGATGCTGCTGGGAAAAAGAGCTTGTGCATGGATAAGCAAATTACAAAGAAGTGAGGAGGGGATATCCCTCAGAAACCAGGGTTGGACTAACAGGGAAACCGCTGTGACTTTGCTGGCCTCTAATTGCTCCCAGTGGTCCTAGTTAGACTAAACAGCATGACGCCGCTTCCCGGTTTACCGTCAGCACTGCTGACTTCTAAGTCAAGTTTAAACATCCAGCCTAACCTTGTTGCTTTTGTGTTCTCATATACAGTAATAATTGTCAGCAGCTGATTCATTGATGACTAAAATGTTCTCTTTCAACTTAAAAACAAGCCTTCTGGGTGGGTCACCAAGGCTTTATTGGAGATTTATTTTTTCCAGAAGTTGAGAGCTCTACCTTTTTTTTTTTGGCATCATAGTGCACACAGAAACCAGGTAAAGGTGTTTCAAGCTGTGTCAAGGTGTGGCTCGGCAGTAGCATGAGTAATGTTTTGATTTGCACAGACACGACAGGGTTCACACTCTCAGGAATGTGGGATGAGAGAACTTAAGAGCGTGGTGTGGTTCAAAGGTCTCGCTCATCTCAAGTAGCCTGGGCTTAAAATAGATAATAAAAGAAACCTTTAACTCACAAGCAAGCCTCTAACGGAGCTCCACCCTGCCACGTCCCACAGCAACGCAAATAAACAAGCTCATACACACACTTTGATATCCTTGTATCTATGGCAGGTAACAGCACATTTCATAAACTACAGCGTGACGCAGTAATTGTCCAAAAACAAACTTACATCATACCAGATTTCCGCTCACATTAGTGACAGGAATTGTAACATAGAATGATTAATAGATACTCAGATGAGTCAAGAGTCCACTGAACGTGTATAAGTGTACAGTTTACCGTTTGTATCGGCTGGAGTCGCTGCCAAATGAACATGTGGATGTGTACGGCCAGTGCCTCACAACCGCCCACCACTGAGTCATTTTTGTAAAGCTGGTTTAGCATTTAAATGGTAAATGGCCTGTATTTGTATAGCGCTTTACACTACATTCAGTCATCCACCCATTCACACACAGGTGATGGCAAGCTACATTGTAGCCACAGCTGTCCTGGGGCGCACTGACAGAGGCGAGGCTGCCGGACACTGGTGCCACCGGGCCCTCTGGCCACCGCCAGTAGGCAACGGGTGAAGTGTCCTGCCCAAGGACACAGCGACCGAGACTGTCGGAGCCGGGGCTCGAACTGGCAACCTTCTGATTACAAGACGAACTGCCAACTCTTGAGCCACGATCGCCCCCCCCACCATTTAGCCATCTGAAATCCTTCAGTCCGATGATAGAAAAGATGCAAACATCAAATTTTACTTTTTTAGTAGTAAAACTATGGCATTAAAAATCTTACATCATTAAAAGTCTGTTGTTATAGCATAAAAACCGAAATGTTCTCAAGCTTCCGTCAGTAATACCTTGTTATTCACTGAATATATACTAACAGGAAAGCAGGCATTTATTGCCTCATCACTATTTACCAACAGACATGACAGTTTGCATAGTAATGATCATGAAACTGGGCTCATAGTTTATTGTTAGGCAATGATGCTAGTTTTACTTGTTATGTAACTATAAGGCTGGGGAAACCTGCAGTTAGCTGAGACTGAAGAAGTCGCATGGATGAGTCATGAAACGTTTCTCCAACTGAAAACATTGCGAACTGAATCAATTTTCTGGGATTTCCTTACCTGGATTAGCAAACATGTATCAAAGCACCTATTTAATGATGTAGGTGACAGAGGGCAAATTTTATTCATTGTCTCATCTGCAAAACCTATAAATGTGGGTTTAAGATACATTTTGTTTGTTTGTTTTATATCTATTAAACCTACCACATTAATAACACAGTGCACACAATAAATCAGCTTCTATTAGTTCAACACTTGGATAATATAGCAGGGTCTTCATTTCAATTGAATTTTATTTCTGTAATGCTAATTCACAATATCAGTTGCCAAAGGCATTTTGGATATGTGTGGTTTGTGTAAAAATTGCAAAAAAATATAAAGGAAAACTTGTCATTTTGTTCTCACATACAATGCAAGTCATTTTACACTGCTAATCTTCCTTGTGCTTTAATCTGATGTGGCTGCATAAATAGTACATGGCGACCCAGATTAAAAGAAACAGGCTGACGCTGATGTGTGACAGCACGACCTTTTCTAAATGGTCAAAATTTGAGAACATGATATCAACCTGGTGTTTGGAATATGATACCAGCTTGTAAATTCAAATAGTCCTTGCCAGTTAGAAGTACGCCTATGGCACACTACCCATACTGTGGTAAATAAACAGTGTCATGTTGGGTACTGGATGCTTTACATAGCACACAGACAGCCAGGACTGTAAAAGCTCTGGCCTTCCTTGATACTGCAGCACAAGAGATGAGGAGGCTTATTTCATTCCTCCACTGTCAAAAAGTAGGACAGCTGGGGGGGCGGGGAGGGCAACAGGGAGTCCCGGACCATCCATCGCATCACATAAGAACAAGTGTGTGTGCTGGCAGGAAGAGAGAGGCTTGCCTGTGCTCGTTCCCTCTCTGTATCCTAATTGCAGACAGAGCATTGGGGCAGTAAATTATGAATGAAACCCAGAAGGGAGCATTGGAGGAGAAGGAACTAAAACTCTGGCGTCTTTCTTCTCCCCTGCTTCTTTTCTTCTCTCACATACAGAGATAGAAAAGCTCTGCTATTTCCTGTACAAACTGTTCCCGCTTTATTCCCCATCACATACAAACCACAACTGCAGTTTTATCTCTCAACACTGATTTTTTTTTCTCAGGGTATTGAAAGTTGCCAATGAGAAACAGGAACAACGCACTCCCACCAATGTACCTGCTTTTTGTGTTCTTAACAAAAAAAAGCAAACAAACCTTGCCTGGTTCATTCATAACTTAGGTTTGTCCAGCTTGGTCTGGGCAGATGTTATGAAAGAAAGAATTAAGAGATAAATTTTGTAATACTAGTCTTACGTTATTGCATCAAAGAACTGTTATGCGAGTAGAATTTAATTATTCATTGTTAACGTCATATGAGATGAAAGGTCAAGATGGAAATGATTCAGAGAACAATGGATGACTTGCAAAGCGTTTACATCAGACAGACTTAAGACTAAATATTGCGATACATTCAGTAACACTGGATGTTTCACTTCATTCAATTATCCTGAGTGACTGTTGCTGGTGAATGTAAAACAACCATGTTTGTCTCTTCCCAAGCTGGACACGTCATCTGTATTATGACTGAAACAAGATACTGGAAAAAACTTAACAACCAACTTCTTAAAATGCCTTTTGCTAAGCTACAAGTGGATAACAAACAAGACGAAATGACGCCTACCTGATACTCAAAGTACCCATTCCTTTAATTGTGCATAAGTCATTCTTCAATACAATTTGAGTGTCTAAGTTATTAAAACTGGCCTCCCTGTACTTGTCATAGCGTTGCCAACTTTTTAACTATCAAATAAGGGACACTCTGGCGTGCTAGAAGGACAATGCACAACCAGCTGGACATAGTTTAAATATGTATTATATGTGACATTGCAGGTAACGGTCAATATACGGGACATTTAAGGTAGAATAAGGGACAAACCAATTTTGCTCATTATACAGCATGTCCCGGCTAAAACGAGACAGTTGGCAACCCTAACTTGTCATCAACTCTAAATTAACTAATTAAAGCCTCAGGCACAGTCAGTAACCTGTCAGTAACCTGTCACAACCATCTGGCAACCACAAGTTGTGGGGGGACAAATGTATATTTCTCGAACGATTGCGAGCCCTTACTTATCGCTCCAGTCACACAGGCCTAGAGACTGGTCACCAACCAGTCTTTAGGTAACCTCTAGGTTGCCAGTCTCTGCTTACCACCTGTCACTAGGAAAACGTGTGGATTCTGTTAGTGCTTACTCGAGGTTGCCAGGGAAAAATAAGTTACAAACAGATGAGTCCTTATCACCTGTGCTTTTCTTTTAGTTTTACTTCCTTGTCTTATTATCTAAATTTATTTCAGTTGTGTTCCGTTACCCTTGTGTTTCCAATTACCCTGATTACCTCTGATAGCTTCAGTTTCCCTTTGTCCTGGTGTCTGCTTTAGTTCCCTGCTCTTGTTCATTCTCTTGTGTGCATCTTTTGTATTTGGATCTGGTCTACTTCCCTCTGGACTTGTATTATATTTTTCTTGTGGACTTTTAGAATTCCCTTTGTAGACTGAATACTTTTCGATACCCCATGCCTGAAATAAAGGATAGCTTTAAGTTTCTCTGTCACCCTTTGCTTTTGATCCTTGCGTTTTGATCCAGTTTTTGTTAAACATGATACATTTACCTTTAAACTGAAACTTGCATCTTTTGAAATGTGTTAGTTGCAGGATTTAAGGGACAACTTTTATTTTGAAGGCAACACTTTCAGTTCCCAGTTTGTGTTTCACTTTTTCAAGATTCAGTACAGCTTGGAGCATAAATGGATTTCCATGTTAGGCCTGTGTGAGGGAGCCTAACATTTAAATCTATGGGGTTGTAGGAGCCCGTGGATTCAGCCTCAAGTGGTCATTTGTGGAGCTACAGTTTTTGGCACATATGTGTTTGATGTGTTTTATACCCCTCAATGCTGCTAACCGTTGGATGGATTTCCATTAAATTTTGTAGGCCATAAACAGTATGACCTCATGTCTTTCATGAGGTCACCCACTGGTCTCTGAAGACCTGTCTCAAAGCCTCAGTTAGTGTTTTTGGTTTTTTAAAACAAGATGTAACAAGAGTGCCAGGTCTCGCTATGAAACTACACATTCGTTGGTTAATAACTTGCCATTTACAAAGTGTTAGCCAAACAGCATACTTGAGATTATCCTTTTTGAAGCATAGTATGACCAAGACTTATAAAATGCACTTCATTTGAACCAAAATGAGTGATTGAAAAGTGAGACTTTTTTCAACTACAGGCAATGGTTGATTCAATGGTAGCTACTTGGTGGCTATTCAAAAGAATCCAGGTTTAAGGTGCTTCCGTGTTGGCTTCACTTCTCTTACTATGTCCCCAGCAGAGGAATTTTATATCCTGCACTTTTCCTGTTGTTCAAACATGATTTTTTTTTATGGATTACCATGAAATTTATCAGAAAGCTATTCCTTTCTGGATACATTTTAAGCATGGCTGCATAGCATATTTGGCCAGTTATGCAAAGAAATAATAATATCCCCATCTGTCCCACCTGCACTTTGCACACTGGCATACTAAAACTTAAATAAAACACTGGCATGTACCCAAGCTTAAATCTACATATGAAATAATGTACAAGCAGCCCATTAGTTTGTAGCTCACTGTTTATTGCTAGTAAATATTTTCACCTATGGATGAAGTACCTGAAGTGGTCCTGGGATGAAAAGAAGGTGATCACGAAGAACAAATCTGCCAAATTAAGATAGAGGTCAAGACTGCTAACTTGCAGTTTTTTTTTCTGTCAGAAATATCAAACAGTAACCTGAGGGGTTGTTATAGGGCTGAATGAAGCTAACCAAGGAAGAAATTTGCAAAATATGATGCTACATAAACACTGAGTTTTCTTGCTTCACTATTTAGAGGTGAAAATCAGCTGTACCTGATGTTAAAATACTTGACAAAAGGCAGATAAACACCTGAAATAGCTACAGGATCTCTCTCAGTACATTTGAAAGGAGGGTCACTCGCTACAAAACAGACTTCTGTAGACAGACTTGTCCTGTTTGCATTTCAAAAAGAGTGTCCAGACTGAGATAAACACATTATGCAAACAAACCCAGGAGCCCTTTTATCTGCTGCTTGTGAGGATCTCTTTTTTACTGCCTAGTACCATAGAGCAGGTGTATGGGGGTGTTCAGACACTAATATTTGCCCTTTTCCTGGTGTTATTTTATTACATAAGGAGAGTATCAGTATGAGAGTTCAATCTACTAAGGTGTAACATGTAAGCATGTGGCATTACATCAGCCACTGTGTACAGAGAGTCTCTCTCTCTGGGAATAATCCATCACAACATGTCCCGTTACAAGCCTAACTGTCAAGTCCTGTTATTCAGGATGTCTTTGTGAGCCTCGGCAACATCTGATGTCATGTTTGCTTTGACACTTCTTATTGTAAAAATGACAAATTAGACACAGCTGCCAAAAGCAAACAGACAAACGTTGGCGTGCAAAACCCTGAAAAGGCAGTGGGTTTGTTGTTTAAAGCGCTTGAGATCCAAGAGTTTTTCACACATCCTGCCCACGCTCTGCTGTATCGTGACTTCAGCTGGAACACTGACCCTACCCCTGCTTGGTTATTGTCTCTTTCTCTTTCTCTCTCTCTCTCTCTCTCTTTGTGCGCAAGTATCAGTCTGAGTTTGCTTGACTTGTGCCAAGCGCCGATTCCCACATTTCTAAAGTTACAAACATGCCGTTTGTGTGAGAGTTGGAGCAGGGAGAGAAATAAAATCGTTTCTAAGAATGTTTTGAAGATACAGGAGACATGATTAAGTCTAGAAGCATGAGGTTGTGCTTCATTTTTAAGAGACATTAAAATTTATGCCCACAAATGTCAGTGCACACCGTTGCATGACAGATGATTCAGGAATGTCTTAATGGGTGGAAACTATTTGTGCACGTATGCACCTCAGGACTGACCTGTTTGTTTGTTCGAGGATATAATTAGGAAAAACTCTCAATAATGCCTAAAATAGGCAATGAAAACTTGATTATAGTTGATAGAAAATAAAATCATTACCTTTTATAGTTCTTAAATCCTACTGTGCTGATCATGGAGTGAGGACAGTTGTTATTAGTTACCTTTAAAACTCTGTGGTGCACTTTATTTTGAAGACATTTCCAGCTCATTTCCTTCGTAGTTTCCCAGAAAGTACTACATAATAAGAGAAAAAATAGACTTTTTCACAATACATCTATACCCAACCATCAATAAGCAAATTCACTGTCTATTTTGCCAATTATTTTTCCAGAAAAATGAAAATTTATTTATTAAGAAATTAAAGAAATACACATCATTGTGTAAATTAAATTAATGTTATTTTTGAACGCACATCTATTAAATTTTTCCCCCCAGAAACATGGACTCAATTCCTATTTTACTACTTAACACACAGTGAATCCTGTAAACTCCATTTGCTTGTCCCTGGCATGGCTGCATATTTAAATGTGGCCCTGCACCTGCCCTGTAAGAGGAGGACGTGCCGCTCTGTATGGCTGATGGAAATATTTAAAACAATGCAAAGAATGCAAATGTCAGTTTGTCTGCATGTGCGTCTGAGCTTGGGGGGAAAACTCTCTATGAGTGTGCGTGCGAATACGTGCTAGTCTACTGTATGCTTCATGTGCTGGGACACTCTGTACTTCTGAAAGCCTAAAACCCCTCAGCTTAAGGGAGGAGGGATGGTGGCCTTGATGGGGGGGGTTATACAGTGTGATGCCCACAGTGGGATTGACCTAAATATTACCTGTGTGTGTGTGTGTGTGTGTGTGTGTGTGTGTGTGTGTGTGTGTGTGTGTGTGGGTGGCAGACATATATATCCCTTGAAGGAATGCTGTGTGTGTACAAGCAGAAAGT
>VUQG01024192.1:0-12310 GCA_015106755.1 Etia nguti | reverse complement strand
CCTTTATATTTTCTGTGTGTGTGTGTGTGTGTGTGTGTGTGTGTGTGTGTGTGTGTGTGTGTGTGTGTGTGTGTGTATCTGTTATAGCTCTGGTGTCATTATTTCACGAGAAGGCAATTAGTGTCTCTTCGTCTTGGCCTTGAGTTTTTGTGTGTTCCCCTCTTTTTCCACGGATACATACATGTAGGCGATGTAAAAAAAGGGAGGGATTGGTCAAAAGTAAGTTGCACAAAGAAGAGCACAGGAAGGAGAATACAGGTAGACGGTTTCATGAAATAAAACTTTTTTTTTTGGTACACTATATTGCTAAAAGTATTCACTCACTTCCATGGCCACAGGTATAGAAAATTAAGCAGTCAGGCATGCAGACTGCTTCTACAAACATTTGTGAAAGAATGGCTCGCTTTCAGGAGCTCAGTGAATTACAGCGTGGTACCATGATCGGATGGCACCTGTGCAATAAGCCCATTCATGAAATTTCACATGACTATATATTTCACAGTCAACTGTTAGTGGTGTTATAACAAAGTGGAAGCTATAGGGAATGACAGCAACTCACCCATGAAGTGGTAGGTCATGTAAAATCACAGAGTGGACATCAGATACTGAGGAACATAGTGCGAAGAGAGTCGCTAAAGACCTCCAAACTTCATGTGGGCTTCAGATTAACTCAAGAACAGTGCATAGAGAGCTTCATTGGAAAGTGTTCCCATGGCTGAGCTGCTGTATCCAAGCCTTACTTCACCAAGCACAATGCAAAGTGTTGGATGCAGAGGTGTAAAGCACGCCATCACTGGACTCTAGAGCAGTGGAGGCAGCAGTGATTTCTGGAGTGACAAATCACACTTTTCCGTCTGGGAATCCAATGGACTGGTCCAGGTTCAGGGGTTGCCAGAAGAATGATACTTGTCTGCCTGCATTGTGTCAAGTGTAAAGTTTGGTTGAGTTTTTAGTGGCTTAAAAAGAAAAAAGTCAACAAGGTTCAATTTGTGGAGTTTCTGCAAAGACTGCTGACAAACATGTAGCTCATTTCCTCCGTTTCCAACTGCAGGATTTGCTTGTCCCTCCATGTCTGCATATTTAAATAAACCAACTCAGTGGATGACTTGGTTCATTTTACCCTCAGATTAATTTAAACCAAAATGCATCTTTAAGAGTCACCTGACAGTGTTTACTCCTCTTCCAGATATCAAGAAGAATCCACCTTTGCTGTAGCTTGCTGCTCTGACGCCATGTAGTGGGTCAGAGGTTGGCATAGCAACATTTGCCCTGTTGTGTGACCTTCAGTATTTAAAAAAATCTTAGAGTGCAACAGAACAATATGTAGTAGTGTGAAGGACTCTATGCAGTCCCATGTAAAACTAACTACAGTCTCAGACTCACATCATTTTAGAGAAATTAAGGGCCACTCTTCTTAGTGTTGCCTCAGTTCATTGAGTTTGCATTCATGCACAGCTCTCGTAAGGTCCTGCAACAGCATTTCAGTCAGGTTGAGGTCTGGACTTTGACTGGACCATTACAACACCTTGATTCTTTTCTTTTTCAGCCATTCTGTTATAAATTTGCGGCTGCGCTTGAGATCATTGTCCTGTCACATGACTCAATTATTGCCAAGCTTAAGACAAATGTCCTCGTGTTTTAGGAGTTCATGGTCAACTCAATAACTGCATGGTGTCCAGGTCCTGCAGCTGTAAAACAAACCCAAATCATCATGCCTCCACCACCATGCTTGACAGTTGGAATAAGGTCTTATGTGCTGCTATGCATTATAGCGAAACATCTCCACTTTGGTCTTCTTGTTCCAGAAGACCAAAAGTGGAGATAAAACCTTTTTAGAGAGATGTCTTGATGCATGCTCAATCATCCAGGTAACTACTGTAGATCCCAAAAGATTGATTCTGTTCATCTGGATGTGGCGTTTTCAATGGGAGAAACATTTCGTCACTCATCCAAGTGACTTCTTCAGTAGTTACTTGGATGAGTGACGAAACGTTTCTCCCATTGAAAACGCTACATCCAGATGAACAGAATCAACCTTTTGGGATCTTTTTAGAGAGAAGAGGTTTTCTCCTGGCAACCCTTCCAAACAAGCCATACCTGTTCGGTCTTTTTCTAATTGCACTCTTAAATATTTAACCTGCTAACTGAGGCCTGTTGAGTCTGAGATGTAGTGCTTGGGTTTTTATGCATTACATGGTCTGACTGAGTGCGTAGGTAAAATCTTGCACGCCATCTTTAATTACGTTAAAGTTATTTTAAAATAAAAATAATCAGTAGATTCTGAGGGAGACAGGTGCTAACTTTTTTTCAGAAATGGTTAGTTTTACATATGAAATAAACCTAATGCTCTTTCGGCGCTACCCTGCATATCAGTGCTTTCTAGCAGGATTTCACAGATTAACCCCAGGTATATGACTCTAACTCAATAAGTTAAAATAAGACGTTGCATGTCTCACCTTCACACAGAGTTCTGATGTGGATGATCAAGCAGGCGTTTGACCCTGACAGCAGTAATATTTCAAGCATTAAAGCAGCTTTGAACGGGACCACAAAATGGAAAGTGTTCGTGCCAGTTGCTTCCTATCAGCTAGTGATGGTAAATCAGGATCAGCTGGTAGGATCCACCTGAAGGTCACATGCCTTTTGATTGGCTTCAAATTAATGCACTATAGCTTGCAACACGCCGATTGCAGTGTTTGCTTTTACAGTGTAAAAGCATACGCCGATTACAGTGTAATGCTAACTGAGTTACATATAACTGCAGAACATCGAGACATGACCTGTGGAGATATCACATGCTTGCTGCTCATGTGTCCAATTAAAGAAGATGGACAGTGTGTGTCAGTAGAGATGGTTTGTTTTCAATGTCATCGCAAGTTAAGTTAAGCTGTGTCTGAGCTCTCCTCTTTGTTTTGCCTCCGTCTGTAGTTTCTTCCTGCTGATGCTGGCTCCACGTGTCGCTGGCTGCTGCCTGGAGCCACACTGAAAATGTGAGCAGGACACACACATCATAGGAGAGAAGACTTTTTAAAAAACCTACAACACTGTCTATTTAGATTAAGTGTATAAAATTATTTAGCTTTCTTTTTGAAAATATAATATGTATATAGTGTTTATTCTGTAAATTTGCATGAAAGCCTTTAAGCGCTCTCACACTTTAAGGATTAAAAAGGAAAAGGACTGTCAAAGTCACCAAGTCTTATTCATAAACGGGACTGTAGCGAAAGTGCTGCCATCATCAGAGATGCAGATTGATTATAGACGGAGAAAAATCCAGCATAGGAAGGAAAAATGCAGCTTGAGAGGAACCTTACAGATCTGGTGATAGGTTTTTGCGTGTCTTTCCGCTGCTGATGGAAAAAGACGATGGATGTGGAAATGGTGCGAGGTGAGACGCGAAGTACGGCGTGAGGAAGAAAAAAGAAGAGCACCGATTTCTCTTCCTCTGTCTGGGGAACAGGAAAAAAACAGGAAACACTGCAATGATAAAGGCTGAACTCAGTGTGTGTGTGTGTGTGTGGTTGAACGCTTTTTGCGAGGCCAAGAACCATATTTAGACTGACCCACATCAGCTCGATCTATCTCAGTTAAATTGCTGTCTGTTTGGAGCGTAAGCAAAATGCCTCCCTGCAGTCCTGTGACAGAAATACGAGCTGCAGAGGAATGCTCGCTTGAAGGATGAACTCAGAACAAATATGCTTTCTGGTGAAGTGACTTTGCTCTCTCAAATGATCTGCACACTGTGCACACCCAGGCTGCGTCTCCACAAACAAAAAGGAGGATTTGTGAGTTTCTGCAAGGAGCTTCGCACGATCCAGACAGGCACATGTCAACCAGATGATGTCTTCAGCTGCTTATTTACCCATTTACAAAAAGGTTCCAGTATCTGAGCTGATCTAGGGTCAGGCTTGCATGGCTTTTAGTGGATCTTCTTGAGAGGCCTCAGGCTTTGTCCACCATTTGGTGCACACCTGCTCAAACACACCGACAGTGGAGAATTTGCATAAAGGAAAGAGTCTAGCTTACTCAACAACAATAATTTACATGCAAAAACTGGATTATATCAATCAGGTCACATTCACATTGGTCCTCCGTGCCAAAGAGAAACATTTGCGACACCGGCTGGGGGTCGTGGCTATTTATGAGATCGCTGTGGTTTTAGGTCACATTAGTGTGTCACACAAGGTCAAGACTTCTGTTTCCTGTGGTCTGAAGTCTGAGTGCTTAGTTTCCATGTGGCAGCAGAGGAAGAACACATTTAATGCTCACAGTGGCATTGTGACAGCCATGCGTGCCCTCTGATTTTTGCTGCTCAGCACATTGTCGGCCAGACATCTCACGACTGTCTGCACTTGAATGTGCAAAAGAATCCAGGCTGGAAATCAGTTGCTATTGATGCTACTGTGCAAAGAAAGTATGTTTGTGCTAACCTGCACGATCATTGTTTTTATATGGCATTTTATTCAGTTTAGTGTTCATGGTGGTAGATTTCCCACTTTTATTGTGCAAATATCTTAAGCTACCCCCTCGTGTCTTTATATTTTGCCTAGAAAATGGGAAATAAGGCCAGTGATTTATAGAAATGTGTTTGTACAATTCTAACAAGCTTGACAGTCTGAGCTCTCTTAGACAAGCTTTGTTGTAATTTACGTCTTCAGGAATAGTTCTCCAGGAATGACAATAAATTGATCAACTAAATGTCCAGATGCAACTCTCAGGTCCTGTGTCAGGTCTATGCTGGAATTTTTGTCCTTTTTCTTAAGGATAGTTTTAAGGCCTGCCACTTCTTTGGCCGCCCACTTGTCCAGTTTCCTCAATTTTTTTAAGGGCACACTGCACACCATGCAGATTTACGTTTTCAGCTATTAGCTGTTTGGAAAGAGCCTTGTTGGTGCAAAATAACTATTTTATTACTGTCAAATTTTGTTATCGTTGGCATTTTTCATAGATTCAACTAAAGTAATGGGAACAAATGATGTGTTTTTGTAACAGAGTGCCTAAAGATATAATTTAAAATCGGTTCTTTGCCAAGTTGTCTGTTATGTGGGCACAATATTGGTTCATCCCTTGAGTTAGGTGCCTTTATATGTTAATTTATGAGTCAGTGTTAAGCGAGTTAACACAAAAACGAAACTTGACTGAAAATAAATGAAAAAGCAGCCAGTGTCTAAAGAAAAACTTTGAAAAACCTTCAGAAAGCCTGAAGAACTATTGTTCAAAAGCACTTTAAAAATGTCAAGAAATTCAGGTTGTTTGGAGGTAAAATACAGAGGAAAGAGGCTTTTTAGGACTTTTGCAGAGTAAACTATAGCTGCATATGTTTAAGTAACATCTTCTCGCATAGGAAAGAGACTTAAAGACGTTGGTAAATACCTGTAATACTATACTAATATTTGTCATGAACACAGCTTTTTCACATAACCTGTAATTCTCCAGGCTAATTTAATTAATAATGTATTCATTACAAGTCACGTTGTGTTAATACCACTGTGAGTAACTTGAGGTAGTTTGCTAGAGATGCTAATATGTGTAGCATCCATTAGTGCAGATAAACACCACTTAATCAATACTTTACACTTTTTAAACTTTGAAAAGAATAAATTAAAAAAAAAAATCTATATATCTTAATATCTCTGAATACTTCTCAGAAAACTTTACTTCTCAGAAACTTTAAATGCTAATTATAATAATTATAATTAACAATTATAACAATTAACAATAATAATTGATAATGGCTTGCAGTTCGACAGTAGTTTTGCTTGCTATGTTTGTTTGGGTTGAGGGTTACCAATGCTAGCTATTATCAAAGGAATCTATAGACATATTGGAGGGTACTAGTATGAGCGGACAGCCAATAATTTATTTTTTATTTTGGTGAGTTATGGAGTTAAGTAGGTCAGACAAAGTACTGACACAAATTGGCTCTTGTGGTCAAACTGTTCTTGAATTGTGTTTGTAAGTGTGACACCAATATGTGGCCTCTGTTTCTCTTGATCTATGTGTGTGTGCATGTGTTTTATTGTGTGACGTAGCTTATATTTAGTTACACTTTTCCACCACTCTCATTTTATTAATTTTATTTGGCTAACCTACCAGACACCGGCTGATTTATGGCTCATAAACTGAAAGCCTTTCAAGCATCCTTCTCAGAAACTGGATCAGGCTGTGCCATAAACAGCCTGATTAAGAGGAAAGCTCTTTAAGTGAACGTACCTCTGCCGGGCTTGTTGTTGTCTGTCCTGCTGTGTCAGGTTAGCAGTGGTGTAATGACTGTCTGGTTGCACAGACAACACACACAAACTCACACTAGGCAACAGCCCAGCGGCCAAAGCAAACATAATTAAAGTGAAGTGCACTTAAGAAGAATCCAAGTGTCATTTGAAGTTACAGCACATAGACAGGAGAATCAAGTTTGTTTTGAAAAGCATGCGACACTGATTTAGATCCAGTCTGTTTGAGAAAATATCAGCAAGCGAACAAAGATTCCCAGAGTTAGAGGGGAAAAAGGCGGATAAATTTAGGTGTTCATTTAAATAACACAAGGGCTGTGTACATTTTATGAATTTTAAAAGCTCAGCCCTGCCCTTGTGTGGTTTCTTTTATTGTCATTGCAAATCTTCCAGCAGAACATAGAATGCTTTTCCACAGTGACACAGTGAAAAAATGAAAGATGCAGATGCTCAGAGAACCAGTCGAACCAGTTCAACATAGCTGAGAGAAACTTCAGACAGACAACAGACAAAAATCATTATCTGTGTCTGCTGTGTGAATAAAATCTCATTTTAAATTTAGAAGGGAAAAAAGGGGAAAAGACGACCAAATTGCCAAGTTATGGCGACTGGACGCTTTTAAGATGGAGACGTTTCCTGTTTTGACATCTTTCGGGGAGCGGTGAAGGTGCTAAGGGGAGGAAAAGTGGAGGATAACATGAAGCCATAATCCCCCATAATCCACCCCTCTCTCCCCAGTGGGGGCGCAGGCTACGTGCCGCTCTCTACACGCTTCCGTCTGCTGTTTGTTTTGAAATTTCAGAAGGCCCATGGCACAGCGGTAGGGGCACGTGCCTCTGAGAAATGTGACTTTGGACGGAGGACAAATGAGGACACACGGACACATACTGACCACCATGAACATCTACTGCAGTGTCCCTTGTTAATTTAAGGCCCTAAATAATTCAGGTTAAGGCAGCAGCTGGGTTTAAGCTGACTTAAGTGTGTGACTTTGTGTGCTTTAGGATGAAGATGTCTTATTACTGCTTCAAGGTCACTGACATTACTTTTGGTCAATGGAAAATATGAGGCATGAAGTAAAAATAATAATCTTTCACCACTGGACAACAGCAGGAAACTGACTCCTCTTTTCAAAGCGCACTGCATGTTGAGCACATTAGGGCATAACTTTCCTCAAAGCAGAATGATATGCTCATTCCCAACTGCGTCTCAAGGCTTAAAATACCCGCCTTGCGTAGCTTCTCTCCATGTATTTCTTCTCCTTTTTTTGCTAAACATTGGAGAGCATTTAGCGGCAGAATCTTTCATTTGGATTTAATCACACAAAGCATTACTAGCGGTGCTTTTTGTAGATGTATCTTGTTTATGAGCCACGGATTCAATAAGCAGCATGTGGAAAGCATGCACGCAGTATTCAAAGCTAAAAAGTGGGAATGAGGCCTGTTTTTTGCACGCGATTGTTCACATAAAAAGTGATAGAGGCCGACTGTGATCACCATATGAAGGCATTCATGGGAATGTTTTTCAGAGGTCACAGAGATAACCACACTAATGCCTTTGCAGCATTTGCGTACAATCAGAACACGTCGTCCGATCATCATCTGACACACTTTATTCTGTATGTATCAGAGGTGCACGCTCTATTTAGGCACAGCAGCAGCAGTGTGTTCACACCTCCCCTCAGCTGCTACCCAAACACACTGACATGACCCACATACAGCAGCAGCTAACTAACTGCGATGAGAGTCACAGTCATTCCACAGGAACATCTACGAACGAGTTTGGAGTGTTTCTCTTATTGGCATCACATGGTGCATCAACGGGCTTGCCCTTTGTGTGTACTTTGTGTGTGAGTTGATGTTCAGATCTGTGCAGGGATGTCCTCATGGGTCGCCTGTGAAAGCAGCTGACTCTGATTGAGTATGAGTGCTGATTGAGGGCACATGTGTCCTGCTGTGTCTGTGTTTGCCACCATGATGTCACCCACTGCTTTGCTGTCTTGACACGGGGTTTAATGTCATCGGCATGCTGATGTTTTTTGAGAGAGCTGGCTGCTAATTTATTCACTGAAACTAGTAAATTTCACTATAGATGGACACACACCTTCTAATTAATGTCAAGTAACAGACTAGTAAAATTCTAGCAGTTCACTTGCCAAACTTCTTAGACAGGCTGAACCTCATAGCAATACAGCCTTAATAGAAATGGCCTCAGTGGAAGGGCGACTATTAAGAAGCCACGCTTAAGGAAAGGAAACAGTGACAACGGTATACAAAATTACACAAAAACTTGACTAAAAATCATTGGCAACAGGTCTGAAGGAGTGATTTTTGGTTCGAATCATCATAGGTATGTACGTAAGAGGTCAGGATAGGTACAACAGTGGGCGTCTACAGCCATCTGTGAAACATGTTGTAGGCTCTGTCATGGTTTAAGGCTACATTTCAGCCAGTGGTGTCAAAACTGATGAAACACACTGCCAATGCAGTAAAAGCATACCTGGATAGAAAAACACACAGTGGAACACTATCAGTCATGGATTGGCCTCCCCAGAGCCCGGACCTCAACATTACCGAAGCAGTGTGGGATCATGTTGACAGAGAACACAACAAAAGGCAGAAACATCCAAAGAAGAGATTTGAATGTCCTTCAAGAAGCCTGGAGAACTATTCCTGAAGACTACTTAAAGAAATGATAAGACTGAGTGCTGTCCTGTGCTGAATGAATAAGGATAGATAGATAGATGGCCTTGGTAATCGTTGCAGTAAATGACTTCAAAGTTGCCTGAAACTCTTTACAAATATAAGGTTTTCATCTCTTTCAGATGATTTACTTTGGATTTGTTCTCGTAGCTCAGCTAAAATCTAGTTTAAAACTTATATATTTGGGATTTCACAGTTACCATGTTTACAGGTCTTCTTTCTGTGTGTGTACAAACACAAGGTGTATTTCTGATTCTGGACTCTGGATGAGCTAATCCCTACATAGAGTCTTAATGGTAGGTCTAGAGGAGGTGGAGCCCTACTTCTTGCCAGTCTGGACATTGAGGGTTTAACCAGCAGGACACCTGCTTTCTCAGCAATAAGGAATACATCAACAACACAGAGGGAGGTCCACTCGTGGGGGTGTAAAGAGGATTTCAGGGGTCGTTTGTGGGGCAGAATGGTCTTTGCATGTCTGGTAGGCCATGAATAGAGAGAGAATTAGTTTTAGCTTATATGTACCTGTCAGTAAACACTGCCTAGAGATGACAACAACAACAAAAGAAAGTGAGTAAGTGCCCTCCGTATCTGCCTCTGAACATCACCAAAAATAGATGGGAGACTAGACGAGGAGATTAATCTGCATGTTATCTCTCAGGCTTGCTGTACATCCTGTGCTCAGGGTCTGGCCTGCCTGAAGAAAACACCTTTTGTCAATGAAATGGGATTTGCGAAAGTGCCATCTGGACACAGGAGCAGCAGCTCTGCCTCCACTCTGTGTCTTACCCACCAGAGATGGTCATTACGAGGTCAGGATCTAAGATCAGACTGACCTGAGGTCAGGTCAAAAGCCTTCAGTTAGGTACATGTTAGATCAAAGACCACTACTGATTAGATTTTGGCCCAGGATAAAGTGATGTACTTTGCCGTACTTAGGTGTTGTTTTTTTATACTTAGGCCATAAAATTATGAGCTCCAACTGTTTAATTTGATTGAGATAAATGAATATCACACAAGGCAGGTTGTTTTTAACTTACATTACTGAAAAAAAACTAAAAGTTGACTTTTAGACTGAATGCAGTCAGAGGAAATTGAGTCGGCTCCGGCACAGGAGCCAGAGTGAAGCCTAGAAAAAGCTGCTAAAAATATCGTGCAGGCTCAGTGAGCTGCTCCACTGTGAGATTCAAATGAGGCTTTGAAATTAAATGTCAGTCACTGCGACGCGGTTAAGCCTCGGTATTCTCGAGCTTTCTGCCACAACTCATGTCCTTCATGAACGGATGGTGTTTGCTTAGATTGTGAAGTGAACCAAATAATAAAAAAAAAAAAAAAAGTTTAAATATAGTTGCTGAAAAACTCAAATATTACATTCAACCAGTAAACCTCTCGTTAGGGTGACCAGAACCCAAAAAACTAAAAACAGTGTTTGTGTGGGACAAAGTGTGACACGTTAACAATGCTGGGAGGTAGTCAGATGTTTTATATTTAAATGCCACTTTTCTTTTCTTTCCAATCTTGATGAAGCTTTGCATAAACATTGTCTAGAGCACCGTGAGTGCCAACATCTATATGGCATATACAAATGTTTCATGCAAATCCCACAATCGTATATATTTGTAGATTTGATGGATCAAATGAGCACTAAATGGAATGTCATTGTATAGAATTGAATATTCAATTCAATTCTATTTTATTTATATAGCGCCAAATCACAACAACAGTCGCCTCAAGGCGCTTTATGATTTTAGTGACCTCCGATTGGCGTCACTAAAATCATAAAGCGCCTTGAATATTATAGTATAGACATGTGTTTGTATGTTCCATATATCCCACGCATAGCTAGTAAGGTTTGGTAGTAAGAAAAAGAAATTCTTCTTACGCTGGCATGCTATAGTCTTCATATAGTCCTGTATTATCTGTTATTTCAGATGCTTTTCTGTCTAGTAACAGTTTTTGGGTTTCAGTTGGGATGGATCCATAGATTGGCGTGCCTTTTTTGAGACATATCTGACTAATTTTGGCAATTTCTATTCAATTATGACACACACTTTGTAAGTTTCATTGATAGGCATAATCTTCATTTCACTCTACAGTCCATCAATAGCCTTTCAGGAAAAAGGCTATAGATGGACTGTAGAGACGTGCATGTTCTGCAGAGCCCCAGTCAAAATGTGGGACATTGTCTCAAGATGTGGGACAGGGGGACAAGGAATAAAGATGCAAACAGCAACATTTGGTTACACCTACTTTTCAGTGATGCTCCTTTTAACCTTGTTTTTTGCACTTCCTATACTTTAACGTCCTTCCATCAAACCTTTACCTTAACATAAGTTAAATCGCATATTATAAATAAACAGCTCACCATTAGTACAGGTCAATAGAGCATGCTCCTATCTTAATAAATAATACAGGTGATTTTATTGACTTTCATTCACAAGCACCGCCATAAATATTAATGACCAGTTTTACTGCACAGCTGTACACGTTAATGATTCTGGGTGTGGCTTTGGATGCAACGGCCTGATTGAACAGCAGAAATTATATTCATCTTTTCTTGATTTCTTACTTCTAAAATCTCTGGCTCTGCATAAATATATCACGCACTGTGGCAGCTAATCTTTACCCGCAAAACTACACATTCATACTGTTCAAGCATTTTGAAGTCTCCACTTTCCGTGCAAAATGAAACTAGCGGCTGATTTTACCCGTTTAAATATAATGCACTAAAAACGGGGCGGGACCTCCGTTGTAACGCGTTTTAATATCAAACTCCATCTTCAGCTCCTCAGCCGTCGGTCTACATTTTTCTTGCTCGCTCCCTCTCTGCGCGTTCCCGCAATTAGCGGGCACGTCCATGTGAATCGGGCGGATGGGCAGGCCGACCATAGGGTTCTGTTGGGGAGGCTCGGTCATATAGAACCAATGAGACCCCACGTGTAATATATAAATATTTACGTAGTAGACTCCATTTGCGCATGCGCACGGAGGTTTGGCAGAGCCGGCCATTCATGTTGTAAACTGGGAAGCCGTAAATATTTATAAATGATCGTTTTTCTAACTAAATCTATAATACCTCTATTTTTTCAGCTTCCAGAGGACAAAAGGTGTAAACATATGATAAATTTATGACTTAAAAAACCAAAACAAAAAAAAAAACCCAAAAACAACATTCCCAGTTTTTGTCATGTTTTTCTTTTTTTATTTGAGGTGCAACTGTCTAGTGCAATTGTAACGTCACATTTGTGATGGGCTGAGGAACATGCACAAAACATCAACATACTTCTGCTGCTGGGCATTTTTCCTTTTCTTTTTTCTTTTAAGCCAGATGTCTCGTTATTGTGTTCAGTGCTCCAGTTGCACTATGAGCAACTCAAACAC